>JAZAYU010000063.1:2671768-2918647 GCA_038501625.1 Corbicula japonica | reverse complement strand
TAACTGCTGTAACTGCTGTAACTGCCGCAGTAAAAAGATCTTACTGCTGTCACTGCTGTAACTGCGGCAGTAAGATGATTTTATATATATATTTTTTCATGTACGAACATATTACTGCTGTAACTGCTGTAACTGCCGCAATAAAACGATCTTACTGCTGTAACTGCTATAACTGCGGCAGTAAGATAATTTTTGTCGTTTTTTTTTTCATCTACGTACATCTTACTGCTGTAACTGCTACTACTGCCGCAGTGAAAACGATCTCACTGCTGTCACTGCTGTAACTGCGGCAGTAAGATGATTTTTGTGATAATTTTTGAAAATAAGAACATATTACTACTGTAACTGCTGTAACAGCTGTAACTGCCACAGTAAATAGATCTTACTGCTGTCACTGCTGTGACTGCGGCAGTAAGATGATTTTTTATATATATTTTTTAATGTACGAACATATTACTGCTGTAACTGCTGTAACTGCCGCAGTAAAAAGATCTTACTGCTGTAACTGCTATAACTGCGGCAGTAAGATAATTTTTGTCGTTTTTTTTTCATCTACGTACATCTTACTGCTGTAACTGCTACTACTGCCGCAGTGAAAACGATCTCACTGCTGTCACTGCTGTAACTGCGGCAGTAAGATGATTTTTGTGATAATTTTTGAAAATAAGAACATATTACTACTGTAACTGCTGGAACTGCTGTAACTGCCGCAGTAAAAGGATCTTACTGCTGTCACTGCTGTAACTGCGGCAGTAAGATGATTTTTTTTATATATTTTTTCATGTACGAACATATTACTGCTGTAACTGCTGTAACTGCCGCAGTAAAAGATCTTACTGCTGTAACTGCTATAACTGCGGCAGTAAGATAATTTTTGTTGTTGTTTTTTTATCTATGTACATCTTACTGCTGTAACTGCTACTACTGCCGCAGTGAAAACGATCTCACTGCTGTCACTGCTGTAACTGCGGCAGTAAGATGATTTTTGTGATAATTTTTGAAAATTAGAACATATTACCACTGTAACTGCTGTAACTGCTGTAACTGCCGTAGTAAAAAGATCTTACTGCTGTCACTGCTGTAACTGCGGCAGTAAGATGATTTTTTATATATATTTTTTAATGTACGAACATATTACTGCTGTAACTGCTGTAACTGCCGCAGTAAAACGATCTTACTGCTGTAACTGCTATAACTGCGGCAGTAAGATAATTTTTGTCGTTTTTTTTTTCATCTACGTACATCTTACTGCTGTAACTGCTACTTCTGCCGAAGTGAAAACGATCTCACTGCTGTCACTGCTGTAACTGCGGCAGTAAGATGATTTTTGTGATAATTTTTGAAAATAAGAACATATTACTACTGTAACTGCTGGAACTGCTGTAACTGCCGCAGTAAAAGGATCTTACTGCTGTCACTGCTGTAACTGCGGCAGTAAGATGATTTTTTATATATATTTTTAATGTACGAACATATTTCTGCTGTAACTGCTGTAACTGCCGCAGTAAAAGATCTTACTGCTGTAACTGCTATAACTGCGGCAGTAAGATAATTTTTGTTGTTGTTTTTTCATCTATGTACATCTTACTGCTGTAACTGCTACTACTGCCGCAGTGAAAACGATCTCACTGCTGTCACTGCTGTAACTGCGGCAGTAAGATGATTTTTGTGATAATTTTTGAAAATAAGAACATATTACCACTGTAACTGCTGTAACTGCTGTAACTGCCGCAGTAAAAAGATCTTACTGCTGTCACTGCTGTAACTGCGGCAGTAAGATGATTTTTTATATATATTTTTTAATGTACGAACATATTTCTGCTGTAACTGCTGTAACTGCCGCAGTAAAAGATCTTACTGCTGTAACTGCTATAACTGCTGCAGTAAGATAATTTTTGTCGTTTTTTTTCATCTACGTACTTCTTACTGCTGTAACTGCTACTACTGCCGCAGTGAAAACGATCTCACTGCTGTCACTGCTGTAACTGCGGCAGTAAGATGATTTTTGTGATAATTTTTGAAAATAAGAACATATTACCACTGTAACTGCTGTAACTGCTGTAACTGCCGCAGTAAAAAGATCTTACTGCTGTCACTGCTGTAACTGCGGCAGTAAGATGATTTTTTATATATATTTTTTAATGTACGAACATATTACTGCTGTAACTGCTGTAACTGCCGCAGTTAAACGATCTTACTGCTGTAACTGCTATAACTGCTGCAGTAAGATTATTTTTGTCGTTTTTTTTTCATCTACGTACTTCTTACTGCTGTAACTGCTACTACTGCCGCAGTGAAAATGATCTCACTGCTGTCACTGCTGTAACTGCGGCAGTAAGATGATTTTTGTGATAATTTTTGAAAATAAGAACATATTACCACTGTAACTGCTGTAACTGCTGTAACTGCCGCAGTAAAAATATCTTACTGCTGTCACTGCTGTAACTGCGGCAGTAAGATGATTTTATATATATATTTTTTCATGTACGAACATATTACTGCTGTAACTGCTGTAACTGCCGCAATAAAACGATCTTACTGCTGTAACTGCTATAACTGCGGCAGTAAGATAATTTTTGTCGTTTTTTTTTTCATCTACGTACATCTTACTGCTGTAACTGCTACTACTGCCGCAGTGAAAACGATCTCACTGCTGTCACTGCTGTAACTGCGGCAGTAAGATGATTTTTGTGATAATTTTTGAAAATAAGAACATATTACTACTGTAACTGCTGTAACAGCTGTAACTGCCACAGTAAATAGATCTTACTGCTGTCACTGCTGTGACTGCGGCAGTAAGATGATTTTTTATATATATTTTTTAATGTACGAACATATTACTGCTGTAACTGCTGTAACTGCCGCAGTAAAAAGATCTTACTGCTGTAACTGCTATAACTGCGGCAGTAAGATAATTTTTGTCGTTTTTTTTTTCATCTACGTACATCTTACTGCTGTAACTGCTACTACTGCCGCAGTGAAAACGATCTCACTGCTGTCACTGCTGTAACTGCGGCAGTAAGATGATTTTTGTGATAATTTTTGAAAATAAGAACATATTACTACTGTAACTGCTGGAACTGCTGTAACTGCCGCAGTAAAAGGATCTTACTGCTGTCACTGCTGTAACTGCGGCAGTAAGATGATTTTTTATATATATTTTTACTGTACGAACATATTTCTGCTGTAACTGCTGTAACTGCCGCAGTAAAAGATCTTACTGATGTAACTGCTATAACTGCGGCAGTAAGATAATTTTTGTTGTTGTTTTTTCATCTATGTACATCTTACTGCTGTAACTGCTACTACTGCCGCAGTGAAAACGATCTCACTGCTGTCACTGCTGTAACTGCGGCAGTAAGATGATTTTTGTGATAATTTTTGAAAATTAGAACATATTACCACTGTAACTGCTGTAACTGCTGTAACTGCCGTAGTAAAAAGATCTTACTGCTGTCACTGCTGTAACTGCGGCAGTAAGATGATTTTTTATATATATGTGTTAATGTACGAACATATTACTGCTGTAACTGCTGTAACTGCCGCAGTAAAACGATCTTACTGCTGTAACTGCTATAACTGCGGCAGTAAGATAATTTTTGTCGTTTTTTTTTTTCATCTACGTACTTCTTACTGCTGTAACTGCTACTTCTGCCGAAGTGAAAACGATCTCACTGCTGTCACTGCTGTAACTGCGGCAGTAAGATGATTTTTGTGATAATTTTTGAAAAGAAGAACATATTACCACTGTAACTGCTGTAACTGCCGCAGTAAAAAGATCTTACTGCTGTCACTGCTGTAACTGCGGCAGTAAGATGATTTTTTATATATATATTTTAATGTACGAACATATTACTGCTGTAACTGCTGTAACTGCCGCAGTAAAACGATCTTACTGCTGTAACTGCTATAACTGCGGCAGTAAGATAATTTTTGTCGTTTTTTTTTCATCTACGTACATCTTACTGCTGTAACTGCTACAACTGCCGCAGTGAAAACGATCTCACTGCTGTCACTGCTGTAACTGCAGCAGTAAGATGATTTTTGTGACAATTTTTGAAAATAAGAACATATTACTACTGTAACTGCTGTAACTGCTGTTACTGCCACAGTAAAAGGATATTACTGCTGTCACTGCTGTAACTGCGGCAGTATGATGATTTTTTATATATATTTTTTAATGTACGAACATATTACTGCTGTAACTGCTGTAACTGCCGCAATAAAAGGATCTTACTGCTGTCACTGCTGTAACTGCGGCAGTAAGATGATTTTTGTGATAATTTTTGAAAATAAGAACATATTACTACTGTAACTGCTGTAACTGCTGTAACTGCCGCAGTAAAACGATCTTACTGCTGTCACTGCTGTTACTGCCGCAGTAAAAACGATCTTACTGCTGTAACTGCTGTTACTGCCGCAGTAAAAACGATCTTACTGCTTTAACTGCTGTTACTGCCGCAGTAAAAACGATCTTACTGCTGTTACTGCTGTTACTGCCGCAGTAAAAACGATCTTACTGCTGTCACTGCTGTTACTGCCGCAGTAAAAACGATCTTACTGCTGTCACTTCTGTTACTGCCGCAGTAAAAACGATCTTACTGCTGTAACTGCTGTTATTGCCGCAGTAAAAACGATCTCACTGCTGTCACTGCTGTAACTGCGGCAGTAAGATGATTTTTGTGATAATTTTTGAAAATAAGAACATATTACTACTGTAACTGCTGTAACTGCTGTAACTTCCGCAGTAAAAGGATCTTACTGCTGTCACTGCTGTAACTGCGGCAGTAAGATGATTTTTTATAAATGTTTTTTAATGTACGAACATATTTCTGCTATAACTGCTGTAACTGCCGCAGAAAAAAGATCTTACTGCTGTAACTGCTATAACTGCGGCAGTAAGATAATTTTTGTTTTTGTTTTTTCATCTACGTACATCTTACTGCTGTAACTGCAACTACTGCCGCAGTGAAAACGATCTCACTGCTGTCACTGCTGTAACTGCGGCAGTAAGATGATTTTTGTGATAATTTTTGAAAATAAGAACATATTACCACTGTAACTGCTGTAACTGCTGTAACTGCCGCAGTAAAAAGATCTTACTGCTGTCACTGCTGTAACTGCGGCAGTAAGATGATTTTTTATATATATTTTTTAATGTACGAACATATTACTGCTGTAACTGCTGTAACTGTCGCAATAAAACGATCTCACTGCTGTAACTGCTATAACTGCGGCAGTAAGATAATTTTTGTCGTTTTTTTTTCATCTACGTACATCTTACTGCTGTAACTGCTACTACTGCCGCAGTGAAAACGATCTCACTGCTGTAACTGCGGCAGTAAGATGATTTTTGTGATAATTTTTGAAAATAAGAACATATTACTACTGTAACTGCTGTAACTGCTGTAACTGCCGCAGTAAAAAGACCTCACTGATGTAACTGCTGTAACTGCCGCAGTAAAACGATCTTACTGCTGTAACTGCTATAACTGCGGCAGTAAGATAATTTTTGTCGTTTTTTTTTTCATCTACGTACATCTTACTGCTGTAACTGCTACAACTGCCGCAGTGAAAACGATCTCACTGCTGTCACTGCTGTAACTGCAGCAGTAAGATGATTTTTGTGATAATTTTTGAAAATAAGAACATATTACTACTGTAACTGCTGTAACTGCTGTAACTGCCGCAGTAAAAGGATCTTACTGCTGTCACTGCTGTAACTGCGGCAGTAAGATGATTTTTTATATATATTTTTTAATGTACGAACATATTACTGCTGTAACTGCTGTAACTGCCGCAGTAAAAGGATCTTACTGCTGTCACTGCTGTAACTGCGGCAGTAAGATGATTTTTTATATATATTTTTTAATGTACGAACATATTACTGCTGTAACAGCTGTAACTGCCGCAGTAAAAAGATCTTACTGCTGAAACTGCTATAACTGCGGCAGTAAGATAATTTTTGTCGTTTTTTTTTCATCTACGTACATCTTACTGCTGTAACTGCTACTACTGCCGCAGTGAAAACGATGTCACTGCTGTCACTGCTGTAACTGCGGCAGTAAGATGATTTTTGTGATAATTTTTGAAAATAAGAACATATTACTACTGTAACTGCTGTAACTGCTGTAACTGCCGCAGTAAAACGATCTTACTGCTGTCACTGCTGTTACTGCCGCAGTAAAAACGATCTTACTGCTGTTCCTGCTGTTACTGCCGCAGTAAAAACGATCTTACTGCTTTAACTGCTGTTACTGCCGCAGTAAAAACGATCTTACTGCTGTAACTGCTGTTACTGCCGCAGTAAAAACGATCTTACTGCTGTTACTGCTGTTACTGCCGCAGTAAAAACGATCTTACTGCTGTCACTGCTGTTACTGCCGCAGTAAAAACGATCTTACTGCTGTCACTTCTGTTACTGCCGCAGTAAAAACGATCTTACTGCTGTAACTGCTGTTACTGCCGCAGTAAAAACGATCTCACTGCTGTCACTGCTGTAACTGCGGCAGTAGGATGATTTTTGTGATAATTTTTGAAAATAAGAACATATTACTACTGTAACTGCTGTAACTGCTCTAACTTCCGCAGTAAAAGGATCTTACTGCTGTCACTGCTGTAACTGCGGCAGTAAGATGATTTTTTATAAATGTTTTTTAATGTACGAACATATTTCTGCTATAACTGCTGTAACTGCCGCAGAAAAAAGATCTTACTGCTGTAACTGCTATAACTGCGGCAGTAAGATAATTTTTGTTTTTGTTTTTTCATCTACGTACATCTTACTGCTGTAACTGCAACTACTGCCGCAGTGAAAACGACCTCACTGCTGTCACTGCTGTAACTGCGGCAGTAAGATGATTTTTGTGATAATTTTTGAAAATAAGAACATATTACCACTGTAACTGCTGTAACTGCTGTAACTGCCGCAGTAAAAAGATCTTACTGCTGTCACTGCTGTAACTGCGGCAGTAAGATGATTTTTTATATATATTTTTTAATGTACGAACATATTACTGCTGTAACTGCTGTAACTGCCGCAATAAAACGATCTCACTGCTGTAACTGCTATAACTGCGGCAGTAAGATAATTTTTGTCGTTTTTTTTTCATCTACGTACATCTTACTGCTGTAACTTCTACTACTGCCGCAGTGAAAACGATCTCACTGCTGTAACTGCGGCAGTAAGATGATTTTTGTGATAATTTTTGAAAATAAGAACATATTACTACTGTAACTGCTGTAACTGCTGTAACTGCCGCAGTAAAAAGACCTCACTGCTGTCTCTGATGTAACTGCGGCAGTAAGATGATTTTATATATATATATTTTAATGTACGAACATATTACTGCTGTAACTGCTGTAACTGCCGCAGTAAAACGATCTTACTGCTGTAACTGCTACAACTGCGGCAGTAAGATAATTTTTGTTGTTTTTTCATCTACGTACATCTTACTGCTGTAACTGCTACTACTGCCGCAGTGAAAACGATCTCACTGCTGTCACTGCTGTAACTGCGGCAGTAAGATGATTTTTGTGATAATTTTTTGAAAATAAGAACATATTACCACTGTAACTGCTGTAACTGCTGTAACTGCCGCAGTAAAAAGATCTTACTGCTGTCATTGCTGTAACTGCGGCAGTAAGATGATTTTATATATATATTTTTTAATGTACGAACATATTACTGCTGTAACTGCCGCAGTAAAACGATCTTACTGCTGTCACTGCTGTCATTGCTGTAACTGCGGCAGTTACAAGATGATTTTTGTGATAATTTTTGAAAAGAAGAACATATTACCACTGTAACTGCTGTAACTGCCGCAGTAAAAAGATCTTACTGCTGTCACTGCTGTAACTGCGGCAGTAAGATGATTTTTGTGATAATTTTTGAAATTAAGAACATATTACCACTGTAACTGCTGTAACTGCTGTAACTGCCGCAGTAAAAAGATCTTACTGCTGTCACTGCTGTAACTGCGGCAGTAAGATGATTTTATATATATTTTTTCATGTACGAACATATTACTGCTGTAACTGCTGTAACTGCCGCAATAAAACGATCTTACTGCTGTAACTGCTATAACTGCGGCAGTAAGATAATTTTTGTCGTTTTTTTTTTCATCTACGTACATCTTACTGCTGTAACTGCTACTACTGCCGCAGTGAAAACGATCTCACTGCTGTCACTGCTGTAACTGCGGCAGTAAGATGATTTTTGTGATAATTTTTGAAAATAAGAACATATTACTACTGTAACTGCTGTAACAGCTGTATCTGCCTCAGAAAATAGATCTTACTGCTGTCACTGCTGTGACTGCGGCAGTAAGATGATTTTTTATATATATTTTTTAATGTACGAACATATTACTGCTGTAACTGCTGTAACTGCCGCAGTAAAAAGATCTTACTGCTGTAACTGCTATAACTGCGGCAGTAAGATAATTTTTGTCGTTTTTTTTTTCATCTACGTACATCTTAATGCTGTAACTGCTACTACTGCCGCAGTGAAAACGATCTCACTGCTGTCACTGCTGTAACTGCGGCAGTAAGATGATTTTTGTGATAATTTTTGAAAATAAGAACATATTACTACTGTAACTGCTGGAACTGCTGTAACTGCCGCAGTAAAAGGATCTTACTGCTGTCACTGCTGTAACTGCGGCAGTAAGATGATTTTTTATATATATTTTTAATGTACGAACATATTTCTGCTGTAACTGCTGTAACTGCCGCAGTAAAAGATCTTACTGCTGTAACTGCTATAACTGCGGCAGTAAGATAATTTTTGTTGTTGTTTTTTCATCTATGTACATCTTACTGCTGTAACTGCTACTACTGCCGCAGTGAAAACGATCTCACTGCTGTCACTGCTGTAACTGCGGCAGTAAGATGATTTTTGTGATAATTTTTGAAAATAAGAACATATTACCACTGTAACTGCTGTAACTGCTGTAACTGCCGCAGTAAAAAGATCTTACTGCTGTCACTGCTGTAACTGCGGCAGTAAGATGATTTTTTATATATATTTTTTAATGTACGAACATATTTCTGCTGTAACTGCTGTAACTGTCGCAGTAAAAGATCTTACTGCTGTAACTGCTATAACTGCTGCAGTAAGATAATTTTTGTCGTTTTTTTTTCATCTACGTACTTCTTACTGCTGTAACTGCTACTACTGCCGCAGTGAAAACGATCTCACTGCTGTCACTGCTGGTACTGCGGCAGTAAGATGATTTTTGTGATAATTTTTGAAAATAAGAACATATTACCACTGTAACTGCTGTAACTGCTGTAACTGCCGCAGTAAAAAGATCTTACTGCTGTCACTGCTGTAACTGCGGCAGTAAGATGATTTTTTATATATATTTTTTAATGTACGAACATATTACTGCTGTAACTGCTGGAACTGCCGCAGTAAAACGATCTTACTGCTGTAACTGCTATAACTGCGGCAGTAAGATAATTTTTGTCGTTTTTTTTTCATCTACGTACATCTTACTGCTGTAACTGCTACTACTGCCGCAGTTATAACAATCTCACTGCTGTCACTGCTGTAACTGCGGCAGTAAGATGATTTTTGTGATAATTTTTGAAAATAAGAACATATTACCACTGTAACTGCTGTAACTGCCGCAGTTAAAAGATCTTACTGCTGTCACTGCTGTAACTGCGGCAGTAAGATGATTTTTGTGATAATTTTTGAAAATAAGAACATATTACTACTGTAACTGCTGTAACTGCTGTAACTGCCGCAGTAAAACGATCTTACTGCTGTCACTGCTGTTACTGCCGCAGTAAAAACGATCTTACTGCTGTAACTGCTGTTACTGCCGCAGTAAAAACGATCTTACTGCTGTAATTGCTGTTACTGCCGCAGTATAAACGATCTTACTGCTGTTACTGCTGTTACTGCCGCAGTAAAAACGATCTTACTGCTGTCACTGCTGTTACTGTCGCAGTAAAAACGATCTTACTGCTGTCACTTCTGTTACTGCCGCAGTAAAAACGATCTTACTGCTGTAACTGCTGTTACTGCCGCAGTAAAAACGATCTTACTGCTGTCACTGCTGTTACTGCCGCAGTAAAAACGATCTTACTGCTGTCACTGCTGTTACTGCCGCAGTAAAAACGATCTTACTGCTGCCACTGCTGTCACTGCGGCAGTTATATCATCTCACTGCTGTCACTGCTGTAACTGCTCACTGCTAACTTCACGTTCCCATGAAAATTTTGTTTAAATATTCCAGACAAAGGTTTGAAAATACGCTCGTGCTTTTCTTTAAAAAGAAATGCATGCATTATGAAATAATAATTTTTAACACAAATGTACATAGTAACTCTTGAAATACAGACGTTTCATGGACAGACTGTGACGTTTCCGTCTTATTCATATTGGCGATGTAGACTGCTAGGCATTTAATGTATGATAAGTATAGTTTATACAAAAAAGTAACATAAATATAAAAAACTTACTATAACTATTTTCAGGCCCGAGAATTCAAAACGTTTGTATTTGTATAATAGAAAATCGGATAGAGAAACTATGACTCTAAATACGTAAATTTAATCAAAACGAAGTCACACTATTCTGTTTATGAGATTTAAATAGACAATGAACATTTTCTTTCACCGGATGCGTCTGCAATTCTCTGTATCTCTGATATAAAAGATGAAACTTTTGTTGAAATGTTTCAGACATAGGTTTGAAAATAATATGTTACGCATCCTAAAGTAATAAGTTTTTTCTAGTTTCTTTAAGTGTGGTTGTCTAATAGTTGTTACAAATTTCCAGGAAAAGGTAGTTCTAAATTAAATAAAAATGTTTTTAACCTCTCTTAGTGACTAAATGTGTGAAAAAGTACTCTCCTTGTTTATAGATTATCGAACAATTTAGAGTAAATTGCTTTAAACGATTCCTGAGATTATGTAATTCAATAAGGCGACAAATTACACACTTTGTTTTCTTCGGGCAAAAATGTGGGCAATCATTTACTGGCAATTAGTCTCTCGTATTTCATGATGCCTTTAAGACGATTCCAGACACCTAAATCAAGATATATGAAGAAAAAAATGATCTGTCTCAAATTCAGGAATAATTTCCGAATTCATGAATAAGTTATTTTTCATTTGCAGTTTGTTTTTATTTATTGTGCTTTTCTTTCTCGTAAGGAATCTCATAACTTTAAATGTGGTTTCTCATTTACAATGACACAAAAATAAAAATGACAAAGCAAATTTCCTATTCAGAAACATGAGGTGAAACGTATAATAAACACGATACAATTATACTGTTTCTGAGGTGTATATGTCATTAGCTTAATTTACCTTCTTTAAAAAGTTCAACAGATGAAGGAGTTAAAACAACTTTGCCAAATCATTTGGCAAGTTAACGATCCTTGGTAAAGGGAATGAGCCCTTTTACACCCCAACTACAGGAAGTATGCTATTTCCAGTTTTCTTAAAGTGATCAAATTAGTAGCATGTATTAGACGTGATTTCTCAATCACACCGAGCCTACAATATTTTCATATTTGTCGTGTTCGATGACTTTCAAAGTTCCCTTTTCATCTAATCCAAAAAGGTAACTTTCGTATTCTTTTATTTTTTTTCCAGCCAAATCAGATTAAGAAATTAAAAATAGTTTAGTACAGAGTACCATATTCTATACAGCCACAGTTTTCCGAAGTAAAAGTGCAATTACCTGACAATTTAAAATGTTTTTGTTAATATAACATTTGATGCTATCAAAAAGCTAAGGGGAATGATTTGCAACTCGGAGCATACTGGCTAGATCATAGCTGATATGGTATTTAAAAGCACCGTATTTTTAAAGAAAGATAATAGAATTCGCCTATTGAAAACCAGAAGGGGTCAACAGTCGTCTTTGTTACATTTCTGACCTTTTCTGGATTTCAGTAGAGGATATTCAAATAGGATCTTACTAGTGAATGACGTATGCGGCGGTAAATGTACTTCATGCTAGTATTACGACATTATCTGAATTATTACCGAATTCATTGTTGTCATTGATCGTTAATGCGGTTTACTTCAAGCCACTTCCTTTATTATTGAAATTATGTACAAAATATGCATGGTCAGAAGAAAGGCTCGTCTATTTCAATTACCGTCCACGATTCTTTTATGGCCTTATTGGGTTTATTCCGTGACGACATTTAAACCTCCATTAATGTTATGTTCGTCCTGAACAGTATTTCCCAGGAAGCCTTCATCAAATTACTTCAAAAGCTTTATAAACAATTTGAATGCAAGAATAAAATCATGGCATGTCCAAAAGCTCTATCATTTACAGTTGTGCAAGTTCACATTTAATAGAAATGATGTGTAAGTTACTTAGCAGAATGATAAAAAAATTAATACATAAGATCTGTATTTAATCTTACAATAACAGTTTCGACACACACTACGTAGATCATTAATGTACTTGGTGCATCCAGAAACAAGAAATATCTTTAAAAAAGATAAACGGCGTTGATGGAAAATATTTATATATACACGTACGAGGGCTCGTATATAAGAAAGAAAGAAATACAGAGAGGCGAGGCAGACACAGTTTAGTTATTTTATTTTACTTGTTATAGCTGTTGACGAACCATCCCTGCCTTCTTAGTATGACCTAGAGATTAAGCGACCGAATCATGACAACTCATAAATTCATTGAAAGTGTCTTTCAAAAATAATGTTCAAGCTGTTGCAACAATTTCATACAGTGATAACAAGTCGATTAAAGAAGCAATGTCTTACATTAAGTCTTGATCTACATTTATTCAGTTTCAATAAAATACCTCTTGTAGAGTTAGAACTCAAGATGAATAAATGTCCTTGAAATTTAATTAAAATAAATACAAACAGCCTGTTACAAGAGCGAAATCTACCAACTTTTACGTAAATTAACTTAAAAAAAAGTGTCCGTCCTGAGTATTGAACCCGGGGCCTCCTGCATGCGAGGCGAGAGTGTCATCCACTACACTACAATTAACTCGTTTTTTGTACTTGAAATTAACAATCAATATCAAAGAAACTAGAAAGGAACCAGTAAGAACTAGAAATATCTAAACTTCTCTTTCGTTTTACACTGTGTAAACTTGTATGCAAATGTTTACCTGACACCCAAGAATATTCCATATAAAATTGTATTTAAGCCATCAATATTGACTTAACTGGTTATTTAAATCGTAAATATGTTTTGTTTTCTCCAACACAACACCCACTAACAACCAATCGAAATAATCTATTTGATTTTTCCGCTGCATAATAATAAAAATCCCACTAGACACCTCTCCACCCTGCTAGATGCCTCTCTGGTGTAAATAGCTACCAATCGAAATAGTTTATTTCATTTTCCCTCTGCATAATAAGAGAATACGAGTATTATTTACAACATTTCATTGGTCGAAAAACTAGGTCAAAAGTGAGCTTAGACAGCTAACGCCGAAAAAAACACACTCGTTTAGGATAGAGAGCGCAACTAACTTGTTTCTTCAAGGCGTACATGAGCACGAACTCCGAAAGTTTAATCACTTGATTAAAGAATATGTATTAGGGATACACTGGGAGTGAATACAAGGAACACGGACACATGCCT
Organism: Corbicula japonica; assembly: GCA_038501625.1. NCBI lineage: Eukaryota > Metazoa > Mollusca > Bivalvia > Venerida > Cyrenidae > Corbicula > Corbicula japonica. The sequence goes on along the minus strand of JAZAYU010000063.1, from coordinate 2,905,041 downwards.
TCAGACAAATGGAGATAATTGAATCGGACACACAATCCGTTAAACGGCTATCAACGCAACCTGTTGCGCAATCTGTAACTAATGTTTGGTCTCAGATACTCCCAAAGGCAGGTTTATCGCAATGACAGCGGTATATTAAACTTAATAACGCTCGCAGACGTTTTAATAGTACATTAGCTAAATATGGCATTCGAAACGAAGTGGCTTACATCAGAGACCTTAAGATTGCTGTTTATTTTTCTGGCATGGGAAACGACAACATTGGTCAGTAACCGAAAAACATGGACTAAACGCAATAGTAATTGCAACGCGTTATGCTTTCCCGACGACAGACATTGGTAAATCTATCTTTAATCAGTTGCTGTACCGGCCTGACTTGAAGCAGAATGCGTCAACTTTATACCTAATGATTTTCCTATTCGTTTGTTATTATATTTGTATGCATTGTTGTTATTCTATAAAGCAAGACTTATGCCTCAGTCACATTACCGTAGACCGGTGGTAATCGGTGGTGTTAGCGATGTCCCAACCTCGGTCTTCATCGGTTAATTTGTCATTAACACATCTTTCACAGCAACAGGCTTCAAACGGAGGCCGTGCATACCCCTGCCGATGATCTTACGGCGGGTGACTCCAGACAGAAACATTTTTTGACCGGCGTGGCACCGACTACCGGCCAGACATCGGGCAGTCTTTACTGATCATCCTACAATGCTCGGCCAGCGACCTGGCGGTGAGTTAAATATCGTACGATTATTGGCCGGCCATCTTACAGGCATTGTAGGATGCCCGGGCGATGGTCGGCCGATGTAACTTGAACTCCCATGGCCGATGGAGATTCTTTTAGAAAAGTGGTATAAAATGACCACCCATCTAAGCATGGTCAATCAACCACAATGCCCATGGCACCGAGGCAACTGAGATTGGAAATGCTGCAGCAACAATATGCAAAAGCCCGGCTTCAGCTTGACGTTATCTTGGCGGCGTTGCTAGAAGAAGCTGAACGAGAGCAACAAAGCCCAAAGACGAACAAGACGGTGTGGGTCCGAGATTGGATCTTGAGAAGAGCCCTATTTTGGCAGTAGGAAACTCTTATGAGGGAAATTAAGGCTGTTTGCTAACAAATGTGTTTGTATTTTATCCTTATGTTTTTTATTCAATATTTTAATTTGTTTTCTCCTTTTTATGTTAGACAGAGGGCTCCCTTGAAATCTTGTCTCAAGTTGACGATCACGCTTCACTGCCTTGCCACTTGCGTCAGTTACCACGACATTGCCTTTGCATTTCGAGTCCACCACCATCTCGCTGATTGTGCCGGTCTGTCATGCCATTTTCGAAAAGTACCAGACTGAGGTGTAGGAGACATTGTAGGATGATATGTGAAGACTGTCCGATGCTCTGTGAAAGTCCGGCCGGTAGTCGGTGCCACCCCGGTCAAGAAATGTTTCCCTCTGGAGTCACTCTCCGTACGATCATCGGCATTAGTATGCACGGTCTCCTTACGAAGCCTGTTGATGTCACAGATGTGTTAAGGACTAAATGACCGATGAGGACCGAGGTTGGGACATCGCTCACACCACCGATTACCACCGGTCTACGACCACCGGCCGGAAAATGTGACATCAACTGATATCAGTCAAATTATCCAGCGATGTTCGATGACCGATGCTCTCCGTACATATATATACATATACATGCATTGGTAGCCCATCGTATTCCAAGGAGCCTTCTGCCTGAACAAAAAAGTATAAAAAAAACAACATTTAATTTGAAGTATAAAATAGATTTGTTTTCAAAATTTGAAGGAAATTCATCAATTCATCAGCGCCACTCGTTCCAGAAGCTCATGGAACATTTCGGCTCCTTGCGGAGGAAAGACTTGAAGTTTTATGAATGTTCCGCCTCAAGCTCCCTCATAAGAGTTCCGTACTGCCCCAACAGGGCTTTACTGAAGATATAATCTCGGACCCACCACCGTCTTCTTCGTTGCGCTCGTTAAGTTTATTCCAGCAACGCCACCAAGATAACGTCATGTTGAAGTCGAGCTTGTGTGAAATGTTGTTCCAGCATGGCCAAGCTAAGATGTCTCAGTGCAAAAGGCAATGTGGTTTATTGACGATGCTAGGTAGGGCGGTAATTTTAAACTACTTGTTTTAATGAATATTCCTCGGCCACGGGTGTTCAAGGTACTTCGGTCGACAATCGCCCGGGTATCCTACAATGCCTGTAAGATGATCGGCATATAATCGTACGATATCTAAATCACCGCTCTATCACCGGAAAAGCATTGTAGGATGATCAGTGAAAACTGTCCGTTGTCCAGTCGATGTCCGGCCGGTAGTCGGTGGCACGCCGGTCAAAAATGTTTTCCTCTGTAGTCACTCGCTATACGATCATCTACAGGGTTATGCGCGGTCTCCGTACGAAGCCCGTTGCTTTAACAGATGTATAAATGACTATTGGCCGATGAGGATCGAGGTTAGAACATCTCTCACACCACCGATGACCACCGGTTTACGACCACCTGCCGGGATATCTGACTGAGACATAAGCGAACGTCGGTGACTGAAATCCTGTACCATAAACTAACGCCAAGAGCTCGGTTTACCGATATCCGGGGTATTTTTTTCCAGATTTCCGGGCCTCAACCCTGTGAAATCCAGAGATTGATTTTCTATTACTACATTTTAATTAGGGATGTCAACGGATATCGAATTTGGGATCCGGATATCCGCTGAACGGATATCCCAATATCCGAATACAAACATTTTGTTTAAGTTATATGTCGTTTTCAGAGATATGAACGCTTCATAACTTAAGTATTTTAAATAAATACGAATAATAAAGAATTTGATATCCTCAATAAAAATGTTCCTCTTCAATTTCGAAATAAATATCGCAGAAAGTATAGAATTAAAACCATTAAAAACTGTGTGTATGAACTATTCATTTGTTGTTTATCTAATCATCATTTTACTTCACAAAATGTCGCCAAACAGCGAACTGTAGATGGAAGGCATAACAAAAACTTAGTTTAGAACATAGATGTAAATAAATCAAGATCGCGAGATCGGATAAAAATGAATCCATCAATAATTTGATAAATAGACCTCAAACTGACATAATTAAAAGTTGAGTACATTTGTAATTGATTTTTGGCCGGCAATCCTGTTGTCTACAGAATTACTGTTGTATGCCTTCTCAATAAAACCGATCAAACAAAATTAAAGAGAATAGTCTTTACTCAAAATGGATGAGTATGAGCTTCAAACTTTGGTTATTAATTAGCAAGTTCTTATTTTACATATTTCTTTACATGTGAGGCCCAATCTACTGCGTGTTATCACCTCTGGACAATCCGTATAACATGCTGGTTCGTATTATTTCTCGTTGCGTATGTAAACCACATCAAGCTTGACCTTAAGTCTCGCCTGATATTGTTTACATACCCAACTAGAAAAATTTGAACCTACAGATTGCATAAGGTTGTAATATGCCATATATACTCGGCAAAAAAGTTCTGCACACTTGGACATTTTATAAAATATCTTTTTAATTTCACCATACACAACAAAATAATACATAACAAATAAATCAGCAATTCAAAGTAAACAATGTAAAAAAGTCAGAAAAAAAATCTGATCAATACTTTATCAGCATTTCATTGTTAAAGCCACTGGGGGTTACTACACAAAAGTTGCAAAAATCGCTAGACTTATACTGAGTAAATTCCCCACGATGAATGCGGCGTTCTTTCAAGCGGCTTCGCACGGAATTTGACAGCCGACGAAATTTCAATTGTGGATTTAGGTTCAATTCGCGAACAAGAGAACCGGTAGATCAACTAGCTTGACCAACTTCACATGTTCTGTCATGTTTAGAAAGACGTCTATGCCGGTGTCGTCCGACATTTGCCATGACGGTCAAATTAACGAAAACCTTCCTTGTTGACCCTGAGAAATAAATTAATTTGAAAAACAATTTAGATGTGTTTTTCTCAAATGAGATTAGGTGTTGATTGCATCGGATGGTTGCTTTTATACACATTAATAAAGAATGGAAACTGTTCGAATCATCACTAAACTGTTTTGTCATACCTTTAGGTCAATGAGTGAGACAATGGGATACTTTAATTAATAAAAACTTAAGTTTGAGCGTAATTCTGGAAATGGCTTGGTATCAAATTTTGATTACTTACTGTTACTAGCATCACAGTGCATGCTCATAATTGCTTAAAACAGACACTGGTGAAATGTTGAGTGATTTCATAGATTTCACACCTCTACCTTGATACGGCAAATTGTGCAACTTTTGACTGTTGACCCATATCATACTCAAAATGACATATCACGCTTATTTACCAACCAATTTTAATTTCGCTTTTGTCTTTAACTCCGCAAACAATTAATCTTGATATACATGTAAGAATTTAAACCAGTTATGCTATATTATAAAATTTACTCAAAAGAACACTTAGGCCTATGTGGAGAACTTTTTTATTGGGTATATATTGTATTTTGTTACTGTTTTGTATTGTTGAAATATCTGTTAATATTTACACCTTTATTTCCACTGCTTCAATATCCTTTACCGGACGAGTGAAGGTCAATCTTCAATGAACACCGTTAGCCTTATCACCGCTCAATGGTACAGGAATGCCCTGGTGACGTCATGAAATCCCCGCTTTTTTTATAATTGTTGCTAATTTTAGATAGCTCTTCCTGGAATGTTGCTATTTTTAGATTACTTTTATTTTTAGTTGCTTTTATACCTAGTGACGTGCCGATGATCGGAAGACATCGATTAGCGACGTGTAAATGCTTCTCGATGTCGATGATCGATGTCGTTCTCGCATAATCGATTAACAGTTGAGACATGCGCAGTGTAAGAAACAAAATATAAAGGTACCATTCTATAAATAGCGGTCACGTCATCAAGCTAACATAGACCTCTATCATAAGAACGCATAACAATCCTAACCAGGATTTTTGTCTTCATACGCGGAGTTTACAGTCCGCAATGTAGTTACGTCAATTAACCGTAGAAAATGAATAAATATGGTATTTTTTGTCGATTTAGTTTAGAAACGTATCAGATTACCCGTAATATTGAGTTGTATATCCCTTATTTTAAGTCTAATGTGACATTTGAACACTGTCTTATATCGGAATGTAAGAGCGGATCTAGAGGCATTCTATAAATAGCGGTCACGTCATCAAGGTAACTAGTCCCAATCCCAGTGTACTTTGAGCGAAAGTACGCAGGTCAATGTGATGATCACGTGACCGGTGTGTACACAATGATAAAGGTACGGGTTCCGGCTTTTACACCGGCCATAAAGGGAAATCACTTTGAAAAATTGAAAATTAAAATGGCGACCCAAGAGATTTACGAGAACCTAGGCAAAAAAATTATTCAGAAGCACTTTAGATTCTACAAGATTAACTAAGAACTTCCATCGCACAGAAAAACCCTAGGCCTAACAAAAGGCCTTTGCAGAATTTGTTGCAAATAGTACAAAAATACAGGCAACAAGCAAAAACGCAAATGGCGCCGATTTTGTCGAGCGTCTGAGTTGCGTAGCTTTATGACGTTGGTAAATATTCTTCGAATAAATATGTATTGCATTAACTAGACCTCTTATCTTGTGTCTTCACCCTTAAAATCAGTATATTATTCATAGGTAAACGCAACATTTTTGCATTTGAGAATTCATGTGGCAGATCTATAGGGGTTCAGTTCAGTTGCACAAACCTTTTTGGGCAGAAATGATTTTGATTCGGTTTTTGGACAGAAAGTTGAAAATTATTAGTATCCAGTAATTATGTATGCTACTGATCTAAGACCATTCGTAAACCTTACACTGCGTAAATTAAGAAACCGATTATAATCGTGAAATCACATCGGAAGGGGCAACCGATTCCAACCGATGATCGATTATGATTTGCAACCGATTTCCCAAACAAATTATACCCCTCAAACCGGAAGTAAACAAGTTTACTTATATGACATCATCAATAAGCACGTTCCATTTTCTAGAATTATCATTGGTTGAAAATAACGCATTAGCCTTTTCTAACTTCCCGCCAAGATAACGGTTTTTACTTAGACTATCATTTACTCGCATAGATAGTACTTGCTGTGATACAAATTTGATGTTTGTTGTGAAATATTAGGTTTTTCTGTATATAAATGTTTGAAAAAACGGATGAATGTGTTCAATAAACATGGAACTATTTTTGGTCGTAGTATGATTTTTTTGATGTGAGTAAATAGGCGGACCAGTCCAAATGCCAAACCCGGGGTAAGAAATGTTTTAAACAACATTTCGAAATTAGTAAAAAGTATATATTTTATATTAAATTTAGAAACAAAATGATAAAATGAGGTGTAAATATAAGTAATAAATTTCGTGTTTGATAAGTTCACCGAGTCTTGAACGTCATTAGGGCTGGTTAAAGCACGCGTGGAGTCCTTCGGACTCCACACACTTTAACCAGCCCTAATGACGTTCAAGACTCGGTGAACTTATCAAACACGAAATTTATTCCTTAATTGATCACACTTTGTTGACAATTTCATTGCCACGATGACTGCAAATCATCAACATTGTAAATATGTGATCTCATGTTTATGTATAAGCCGTACTGAGAAATAGTGTACATAAACATTAATCTACCAGTTGGTAATATTTGTAAATAATGTTGTAGATCACTGTTTCTTCAGACTATGAATAGGTCGCTATTTTTTTTATGAAAGAGTTTGATTGCACTCTTCAGTTATTTAACAACTGCTGAAATGATCAATGTGGATCATGTCTTAAGTACCGTTACCATTGCTGTTGGATAAAGAAAGAGTCATTAGGACTTGCAGGATAATATTCATTTTTTATTCACAGTCATAGAAAACTCATTTATTTCATTTAACGTGCTCACTCTTAATGACCGATCCACTAAAAACAGTAGTTCGCTTTAAACCACTTTAAAGTTTACTCTAATAATGATTAATAAGCCTTTACAGAAGGCAATCAAAATGAACAAGAGATGTAATTAAATACTGTAAAACAATCTCGTAAGTTATGTTCTTTTAAATTTGCTTACGCACTTACTTATATCAAGTTCAGAAATACTACAATTGGATCATTAAAAATCAGTAAGCGAAACTTAAGATAAACGGGTTTATACCCATCAACAAAATAAAATGTTTGTTTGTATAAATTGTTCCTTCAATAACAATAAACCAAACAAAACAAATTACGGATTAAAATCAGTTGCATCCGTCTTTAAATTTGCTAGCTAAATTTTATTTTCCTACGCAAATATATGAATCATTTCTACTGCGCCATTCTAAACAGTAGTAATGTTAAAATTATGATAAATGAAAATATAGTCATTTTTTAAAAGTTATTATGGTATTTTCAATTAACGGATTGTTTTCATTGCAATATAATATTTGATTTAAGTCAATATGCTTTTACCCTGGCCATATTTTTATTGCTGTAAACAATTCCCGATGGTTAACTTAATTATCTAGATACTTACATGGGCAACACGAAAGTATTTGCAAACTTTATCTGATTATCTTATATAGTCAAAAATGCCATTATCTGACTACATGTCATTAGAGTTAAACTGGCTTTAACTTTTTGAATAACCCCATTATGTTCTCTCTTACATGAGGAAATGAAATTCAAAGTTGTTAACAGTAATAGAATATGATATAAAAATGTTTTTGAATGAGTGGCACAGTGTATGTAAATTGATATTCATAGACATTAATGACTTCACTAATATTTGCTATTTAATATTAAATTCTATACAATTTCGATGTAATACGAAAGTAATTAGAAGTTGAACTAATGAGAATGCTAGTCTTAAAACCAATGTATGGACAAAAAGCCAAAGAAAATTAGCCTGTTTAATAACAAATAGCGCAAAATGTTCTTGTGATGTGGAAAATGCGTACATTTCAGTGGTGATTGATTGACAGAACTATTTTTCTGACGATTTGCGCTATCATAGACATAATAACATTGATATTTCCCTTATGTTTCCTTCCAGGAAATAAGTGAAATATGCATATCAGGAATTGCAAAATTCAGAAGACTCATCCTCCCTACACAGCCAAGCAGAAGAGAAAGAGAGAGCATATTTAATAAAATGATCAATTTCAAAACAAACACCACAAACAATTAATGAAAATGAAAACCCGAGGGGTTACCGCCTTGTGAGGTCAATGGCAAAATAATTTGCCACTATGGGTTTAAACCAAGTTCTAGGGTGCACCAACCTCACACTTGCCCTAACAAGTACAAGTGATCTTGGTGAAAACTCTCCAACCCACCAATCAATTCGACACTGTTGCATGCAAAAGCACACAAAAACATATAAGGTAAATCGCATTGTCAAGCAAAAAGGCAGAATAAGCCACGAAAGACCTTTATTGATACCATTAAAAAATATAAACTTGTGAATATAATGTTTAATTTGAAATAAAGGTATTGGCAAAACTACGTAAAACATTTCTTTATTAGAATGCGCAAATATGTAGATGATACATGTATATACACTGTTATACCTTTTTGTATTGCGATACGGGGAAAAATTCTTATTATGAACTTATAAATGTATATCAAAGTTACGAAAGGCCATTAAAGTCTTTGCCAACTTTATTTACGAGCGCATAGATAAGAAATGACATTGGAGTCTGAATCTTACATAATGTTATTTAAAGCGGTTTGTATTCCTCCTTTTCGAACAGGAGGTATATTTACAGTGAATTAACATTTCATTCCTACCTTTATATCCAACTGAATCATTATATAAAAAAAATGACCAGGAACCGCCATTTCAGTACTTTTCCATCTATTTTATCACAAAAAAATTCAAAAGTAATATATCACAAGATATGCAGTTGTATCGGTCAGTTATAAAGAATTGCAGAACTGTGAAAGGAAGACTCTTTGGAAGATCTTTTCTTAACCGTTTAAAATCATGTGAAAATTTAGTAATGAGTTTACAGCCTTTCATCGCGACAGTTTAAGGTTCCTCTTTAACTCTAGTTTAAAATACACCACTCAGTACAATAGTGTCGGGACTATGATTTTAACATTCGTTGGCCGGTGTAAACTTAAGTTTTCCATTTTCTTCTTGTGCTGAATATGCGTTAATTCTAATGAATTTTAACAGTATAACCGTAGCAAGAAATTGTTCATTTACTACACAAGATCTTATTTCCAAAATTAAGTTTTTTATTTAGTAAAAGTTATCTGAGGACTGAGGTGTAATTGAGAATTATTCATTTTCTTATAAAACCAAGTTCGGCAATGAAAAAAATGCGAAAATTTTAATTAATAGACTGAATATGGCTATTCTGGTATGCAATTATTATTTTATTAGTTTGTACTTAGTAACATCTGATACTACGCTTTTATGCTCAGAGATCGTTGTAATATCAGTCAATGCTGAGAAGCATTACAGCTGACCATTACCATAAAAATGGAACGAATGGACACTAAAACATTTTCATATAATCATAAAAGCCAAATGAACAACGGTTTCCGTACTAGCGATTACAACTTCCTGGCGACATAAAGAAGACAATAAAGTGTTCAGTACTTGGCCTGTTCGCTTTTATACGCTTTATTGTCTGATAATTAAAATCAAGACTTCATATTCCTCGTTCCATTCCTAGTATTCTCTTGGTATTTCTATAGCTGATGTAAAGAAATGAAAACTTAATTGAAAGGTTTGGAAATAAATCTTCATTACTGGTCACGTCAAAAGAACCAATATTAATTTTAATCATTTAAGAGTTTACACATTTATTTAACACACGTGATAAGTATGTTAACAAAACAAAACTAAATGCAATAATAACCATGAGAGGTAGCCAATTCATTCAAGGCAAATGATTTGTATATAACCCAAATGTCAAATGCAATAATATCCATCAAAAAAACATACATTCAAGTTAATTTATCAGTTGTGTTCATTACTATTTAAGAAACACACCCTTATTACCATCATTAACTAAAGTTTCTTAACTCTATCTAAAATAAGACATTTGAATATGCATATCAGGAATTGCCACATTCAGAAGACACAGCCTCCCCACTCGGCCAAGAAGAAGAGAGGAAGAGAGAGCATGGTTTATAAAATGACCAATTCCAAAAAGACACCACAAACAATTAACAAAAATGAGAACTTGAGGGGTTACCGCCTTGCAACGGTCAGTGGCAAAACAATTTGCCACTGGGGGTTTAAACCAGGTTCTAGGGTGCACCATCCGCACACTTGCCCCAACAGGTTCTCATTAAAACAAACAAGTACAAGTTGGCTTGGTGAAATTACTCCAACTCAACCATCAGCTTAACAAAGTTCATGCAAAAGCAAACAAACATATATATAAAACATAACAAGCTAATAGCATTGCAAAGCCAAACTAGTGAGTAAAACTCGCAGAAAGTTTGTGATAAAGGCAGTTTACTAAGCTGCTTCAAATAATAAACAGTGCATTATATCAAGTAAAAACATTCGTATTAGGATTAGCCACTTGTAGAAAGCACATGATTAAATGGAATTGACCAGTCTTAAAAACAGAAATGCTGATGTTTCTTTCTCTATTGTCTCATACGAGAAAACCAGTGACAGGATCCGAGAGTCCATTTGAATCAGATATTTATTATAATGGCATACCCAGATCTCATTGCTGCTTGATAAGACCGAACGACCCCCAAAGAGACAAACAAAGTGCAATCATGGAATACGGTAATTATGTACAACAATTTTAAGCATTTTAGTTGCACAAGCACAGTCGGAGTAAACGTTTACCAGTATGTACCAGGAAAGAAAGCTAATAATTAAAAAAGTTCAAGTTTAACTGCAAAAATTGCTCCAGAATATCCTGCTGGCCAATATCGTATGAAATTAACCAAACGGTTGAAAATAATCCAGTGGCACGAAGAATTTGAAATAATGAAGGTTGGCAGAGCATATTAATAAAGCTCATGTTGATAAATCGGGTAAATATCCGCGTCAAATTCAAAACGGTTTAACACCCTTTTCAAATATAAGACTTGCAGCGTCTAGGCACGTTGTCTTGTTGACGTATAATTCTCATTTCTAGCTTTTTATTCTCATACGAGTGTTCTAAATAGGATGCAATCAATTCCTGTGAAAAATAATTGTCTCTAACTGTTTTAGTGTAAGAAAGGTTTAGTGACCACCTGATATCGCTCATTTACAAAACATCTCTCAATCAACAGGATAGTTTCGACAGGCTGGACAGACCGCTTAATCACAAAACGTTATGACCATATTCATTATCACCAGTCTTGATATAGGTGTTCGTTGCAGGCCTAGATCAAATCAACAGCCCCAGCGTCCGTATGGAAATAGCTTTAACAACTTCATCGTTTACCACGTTCCATATTCACAGTTGACAAGGCCCATCTACACCATCAGAACTGATGTATCTGTCGCGAAAGCAGATATCCAATCCACAGTTATCATATGTCCAGTCTAGCAGGGTTTTTTAACTGGTTTGCATCCCACGAGAGTCTTGTCCGACGTCCACTTTTAAAAATGGGAAAGTTTTTAAAATGATAATTTCTTAAATAAAAGATCATCAAACTTTACCGCGCGCTTTTTCTTAACAGATTCTTGGTTGCAAACTGTTTCCAACTTAACTCATAAGAGAACACTTTAAAAACCTGCAGGGCTAACAAATTGTAAGCAAATGGAGGCGCTGTTTAAAATAGTGTTTTGGCTCAGAAATAGACCCGAATCTAGGTGCTCACTGCATAAATAAAATGCAGTAAAATGCTTCAAGATCTATTTTCAAAAAGTGTTCGCTTTACAGAACTCGAGTCCTTAGTCTTGTTTTTAATTTTCATTTCTTAGATTATTATCCTTTTTTTTCGATAGGAAGATCTTTTATACAAGTTTTAATAATGCAATGTTACATGCAATACAATTTTTGTCTTGTTACTGGAGTATTGTCAGACAAAAAGGAGCAGCTCATGACATTTGCTGTCAAACTTCAATACTAGGTATTTTATGTTCACGATTTACATAGTATTTAAGAAATTATTCTAAGACGCTACTGGAAACCTTGATGTGTTGTTATTTCAAGGACAGTAGTCTATTTGGATGACAAAATCTAGGTTTGTTTTCAGAAGTGAATTATTGTATTCAGTACATGGTTGCACTTGTAAAAGTAATAAATTTAATTAGCATACGTTTGCGACATTTAGCACTAAAGTATTCAAAGAAATTGATCAATATGACATTCAACACTTTTTTCTGGTTTCCGGTCACAACAACCACATCAGTGTCAGTTTATTGTGTTCTCTGACTGTTACATCTGATCTAAATTGTTAAGTGTCAAAATCACCAGATTAAGACCTTCAGGTTTTGGTTGACGCCCTTCAGCCGGACGATGAGGTGCCTAATTTGTTCTAAAGAACAATACATGTAACTAGTAATATTCACATTTGCTTTCTTGAGTTTTTATTTCAGTACAGCAACACAATTATTATATTTAATAAAATACGTATAACTTGATTGATTTTTTCGTTCTACAATACATTTGCTTCATTGCTTGTATTTGCTCAGCAAAAATATGATAATTAAAAATTAATCCCTAATTATTTATCTAACTCTTACTTCCATCGAAATTTAATACAAAGCTTGTCGACAATATCGAACCGCAAATTGGCCAAGACTTAAGCATTAACTCAATCATTGGTTTAATCTTTTAATCTTAATACACTTTCAGCACAACATGAGAAACACTTTTAACGCTTTTAAACGTTTCTTTTGTCTATTTGTGCTATTCATCTTACCCTTTTGTCAAACTGGAGTTGTAATAAAAAAGGAACCATTTTTACTGCGCGAGAGTCTATAAAGCTTCCCGAAACCAGTCAATGACATTGTTTCAGGGGAAAAAATTCGCTGACGTAATTTCTACCCAACAGTGTACTGTAATTCGGTCATATTTATTTGGATTATTAGAACTTGCAAAATGGTATGATAAAAAGGTGAAATATGCATATCAGGAATCGCCACATTCAGAAAAAAACAGCCTCCCCACACAGTCAAGAAGAAGAGAGGGAGAGAGCATGGTTAATAAAATGATCAGTTTCAAAAGAGACACCACTAACAATTAACAAAAATATAATAACATAAGGAAAAGGTCTTAATGTCATTGAAAATTTGAAAAAGTGGATTATGAAATCATCACACCCAGAAAACACAGCCTTTCTACGCAAATTATCTTTTTAAAGCGGCCGTGGCTTAAACTTAATATCATCAGACATTGACCTCATTCTACAGTAAACATAATGGCATCCTTTTTCAGAGGTGCATGTTGAAAATTAAAAAGTGACCTTAACATTGGCTTTCATTTGAGCAACATAATTTAACGCGAATTACGTTAGGTTTTTTTTTAGTTTGTTCAAAATTGGTAAAAAAAATATTCCAAAGAGACAAGAATGGCTTTGTCAGACTGTTATGACTTAATGCAGATAAAAGTTTATAGTTCGTCATATGTTAAAATAAGTATTTTAAAATATTTCACTTGGTTTTTATAAGCGTAATATTTTTGGGCTTGACGTAAAATAAAATTTAGAATTTTATGGAATTTGATGGTTTGTAGCCAACGAATTTATATAAAAAATATTAATGCACTTCCATTTTTGTGTGGAGTATGCATACCATCTTGTAAATGCATACTCTCCTTTCGGAAACAGTTGTAATTAAGATTTTTTCCTCCGAAATATAAGTTAATAGCTTGTATTAATGGTTTCCATTAGAACCTCATTAATCACATTTCTTCGGTCCTAAAGTAGACAAGGTGATATTTCCTGTAATCAAACGCATACACTCCTGAAAATGTTGACCTAAAAAGTGAATAACCTCACGTGCTTTTAAAGCAGTGATACACCTTTGATATAATAATACATAAAATGAGTAACACCTCTACAAATATAAATACTCTTGTTTGGTTTATAAAATACCGCATTGAAGGTTCCATGTTCACCGCCATATGCATACCATCGTTTGGGATGGATCAAATTTGTACTGTTTATTGGTGTAAATATTGAGTTGCGCTCAACCCGGGGCTAGGCGGCGTTGGCAGTAATAAGCATTTCCATTACTGCCCATGAACAGGCTCAATCAAACCGAGCCTGCAATATTTTCATATTTGTCGTGGTCGAGGGTCTTCAAAGTTCCCTTTTCATCTATTTTATAAATATTCCAGCAAACTATGGTTTACAACGACGTAATTGCGTACAATGTGCAAGCCATTCACCTTTCATTGAAAGATTAAAAGGTAAATGGTTACTGTCTGATATCGGTTAAGGCCGATATGATCTTATAAAAGGCGAGGCTCTGCAAAACCTCTCGTAACCATTTCGATCGAGTCTGATATCAACTAGCAATAACATTTTTTTTATTTTTCATGCAATTTAAATTTGTTAAAAACTCATTTTAGCTTAAATTATAAAGGTTTTGTTAATTTTGAAAAACAGTGCACAACATCTTAAGTCATTTTATTTGAACGCCCACTGTGTAAAGAATATTGAAATATTGAAGACCTGTGAGGCGTCTCTTTGAAGTTCAAACATGTCTTTCAATATCTTTTCTTCAGCTGTCGACTTGAAAATGAATGAAAATTTCCAAACACGAACAGTAATTACCTATGTAAGATGACAATTCACACAAGCAACAAAGCCGTTTTAATTTTTCGACGAGATCGAAAATCAAATTGCATAAACTAAGGAACCATATTTGCCTTAAACACAAACATGTTACACCGTCAGCAAAATTATTAAACAATAATGCAATCACTTTTACAATTCAATTGTACATAATATGTGTCCGAAATTCAATACACTGTCGTGTCGGAATGACATCAGAAAATTTTCTTCACTTTAGACGACTACACGGTACATTTGATATATGTTTCTTTTTTGTGTACGAAGAATATAATTGTAGGTCACTTTCTTATTATGCTGGAGAGTCTGTGCAAATAGGGATGATGATGTTCTTGAAAAGAAAATATTTATTCTGTGGGCTAACATTCCTTTACACGCATTTGAATTCAGTTTCGCGATAAATTATTCTACAGTAACAGTATCAGAGTTTGCAATGAAAAATAAATCACAAATTTTTAACTAAAGTGACTTTTGTATCCAGGTTTTTCATGTTTGTATCTTTTGTTTTGTTTTCAATTTCCGTCAGTTGAAAACAAACCATCAAGATTTGCTTTGGTATCTGATCAAATGAGTCTATGCGATAAACCTATTAAGCAGAATCCGTGCTCGGTGGGCATTTCCTAATTAAAAAACTGAAATACCTAGCCTACGGTTCTTTGAGCAACGTCATGCACAATAATGTCTTTAGTAAACAAAGACTGCTGTTTAATTGTGTAGATAATGAATTTTCTTGGATTCTTTTACAGCCATTTTTATTTCCATTACTGCTCACGATCAAACACAATCAAACCAGCCTACACTATGTTTATATTTACAATATTTTTCTTTTTGATGCAGGGCACTCGACCTAATGGCCCACCAGTTTCTTTTGTCTGAAATATAAGGTAAGAATTATTAAGATAGTAAATACATTTTGTGTTGTTCTGACAAAATGTATGAGAGCGATTGTTAGAATTTGTAAGATGTTATTGCTTTTTAAGGAGCGTCTCCGAAAATTTATTCCTTTAAGTTGAATGCATTACAACGAGTCGGTAATTGGCCGGCAGCGAACATTTTGACATTTAGGAACACGGGTAAAATATGCGCCAATCCGGAACAGTCCCCGGTCAGTCTCACAGCAAGGAAGTTTTGATAGGGACTTTGCCGCACGATATGTCATACAATAAAGATTTAAAATATAACAAAAGCTGATTTAGCGCAATACTGAACCTAAGCTGCCTAAGACCATACGGGGGGGGGGGGGTGGGCAACTACCGAAATATTTGTTTTAAGCCAAGCGAAATCACGCCTTTGCGAAAATATGCTAAGCACATACTAAAATATCTAAATGAATAATTTAGATGCCTACATTAGGTTGTAGATGTTTTATTGCACTTGTAATTCTGATAACATCTTCCTGGTGCAGCGAAAATTGGTTTTGATAAAAAATGTCAAATATTTCATACTTAATATTAATTTTGTCTCAAACATAATATTTTCAGATGGCCACACTCGCCAGAGAGCAAATATTTTGCAAAATGTGTAGAATAATAAAGGATTTAAGGTATGACCATCCTAATGAATACCTATATCAAGAAGAGTATCCAAGGGAGGTAACTATAGTAGTAAATTAGCTTAGAGTTCTGTCATGCAAGAGGACCAGGGTTCAAATCCCACTGGAAGCTAGAGCTTAAATAATTGGCATATTTCTTTTTTTTCCTGTGTAATTCTGTCATTGAATATAAAATTCTCATGATTGAAACTAAAATAAGCAAAATAATCAAGATTAAAGGGGTTTTCGCTATCAGAATAGTGTTTATTCAAGTCATCAATTTGAAAATTTCTAAAACTGGACGGTAAACTTCTCTGAAATTTTGTTTAAATTTTGTTTAAGGTATATAGTTAAAAAATAGTAAAGTTTGGTATATTGCACCAATCAGGATTTTGCACAATTTTCATTAATTTAGTCTCGTGAAATATAAAAAAATGCATTTTTTAAATTTATTTGGTCAAAAAATGTCATTTTAAGATAAATTCTGTATTTATATATTATATCTTAAATTGGTTTAGTAAAATATAACATATTTTGGATGAACTGTAAAAAATTAGGGTTGAATTTATCAATAACAAAAAAATTTGTCACTGATTAAAGAATTTGGATACTTTCACGTTTTTTCTCACTTTTTTAAATAAAAAAAGCTAAAAATCTCAAAAACTACACGGTGAAAATCATTAAAATTTTGCATACAAGTCAGTGGTATGAAGCAGTTGATGAAAAAATAATCAGATGTTGGATTCTTAATAGTGCCCATTAGGATGGTCATACCTTAAAACATACCTGTGGAAATTTCCAAAAAAAATGGTATTGGCAGCAACAAGCTTAAAGTTTTCAATTCCTCCCGCTTTAGACAAGTTGAATAGACGAAGAAATCAATATTTGTTTAAAGAAATTAACATTTATTGTAAATTCCCCTATATTTAAGTAATAAAATAAATTAATTGTATCTGGTTTATTTATTTCACATGAAAAACGTTTGATAATAAGGACCTGGTTGCAAATGGATGGATATTGGTCAGCCCAGAGTCCTTTAAGACATTATAGCTCACACAAGAACAACGCCATTATTTCAAATTTTTGGACCCAAGCTGATATTATCTTATTAGCGAAGTCTTTTTTATTTGCCTTTGGTGACACACTCACATTAAGACTTCTTTTTTAAACATCAGTGGACTTCTGAGCGGCTCCGTGGTGCCATTGGCCAGCAACTTTCAAAGAATGTCAAGGACGCATTCAACAACTTTTGGGAAAAAGAGCTACTTAATCAACAACATAAGTTGTGGTTACGTTATTCCCTAAAAATTCCAACTAAAACAGCAACCAAAACAATAACTTCATCGATACACCGTTGGGGTTTTATTGCGGTTAAATTTATTTTAGCGTATATGTTGCCGTTCTGTTGACGATGTAGAATAATGTTCCTACCAGAATAATGACATGCTATGATGTTTTATTAACAGTTGTAGATTATCGTTTTTCAGTAAAGTGGTTTGCACTAGACCTTGGCAGAGGGAAATGTAATTTCAAAACTAAATCGCAAAAATTAAATAATGTGATTATTTCAATTTTATTATTTTAATATACAATCCCATTACTGCCCATGAACAGGCTCAATCAAACCGAGCCTGTAGTATTTTCATATTTTTCGTGTTCGGTGGCTTTCAAAGTTCCCTTTTCATCTATTTCAACAAGTGTTATCGGAGCATTTACGATTCTGACATTTTTAAACTTCTTATTAGAGATAAATAAACACTACAGTACGTCAATATGTTGAAGGTGAATGTCCATTCCGACAGAGACTCCTCAGATCAAATGGTTAAGATCCTGTTGCGAAACAAAATGAATGTGAAAGTTCATTAAATTTGCCTTTCATTACAAAATGTAATGACTACGTCTATCATTTCACTGACGATGAAACTGAGACACAGTTTTAAACATGTTCTTCTTGACATTTATCATTTAGAAAAATGCTATGCTTCCAGCCAAATGTCTGATTCTCAACAAATCTTAAAATGACAACTCGTATTTATAACTTTTCTAGTTATGATTCTATTAACTCTGGCACCCCACACGAAATCCTATTTCAAAATGTATCATAGTCTTAATAATATATTGTTATTAAATATTTTTGATATTATGTATCCAACTCGATACTTAAAAGTTCAATTGCTGATAAATTGACAGACTAGAAAAAAACTTTGAACTGCGCATTTTGTTCTTGTGTTGTTGTTGTTGTTGTTTGCGGTGATGTGTAACTAGTAATTCTGATTAGACATTTCTATAGTGATCATTTAGCGAGAAGAAATTGTAAACAACAATTTCAGTAAAGTGATGCGGTTATTTTTTTTTGTATTACAGCCCTTCTTTAGATACTCAAATAAGGGCTAAAATCCTTGCTGCGGCCAGTACGTAGTCAACGCGGTAAATTTGAATTGTAATGTTCGGTAGTTTTTACTTTATTCCAAATGGTTGTATATTACTGACTAAATTTGTTTTTCGGCATGAAATTTACATAATAATCGGAAACGTGTATTTTGTTCTGATCAGGGATGGGAGAACATTCTAAATTTCTGTAACATTACGAAAACTCCGCATACTTTGATATCTTACTTTTCCCAAGGGGTTGCGCTTTTCTCTAGTAAACCCTTTCTATGGAAATGTGTCCGGGAGATATACTTCAGGAACAAACTCGTATTCTCATATAATCACTTACAATCTGGCATTTTGTCACATGTTCGTCTTATGCAACATTAATCTAGCAATGAATGGAGTGTTTTCCATGTTTGCGATGATTTGAGCTTCTTATCTTTTTCGGCGTTAGCTGTCTAAGCTCACTTTTGACCTAGTTTTTCGACCAATGAAATGTTGTAAATAATACTCGTATTCTCTTATTATGCAGAGGGAAAATGAAATAAACTATTTCGATTGGTAGCTATTTACACCAGAGAGGCATCTAGCAGGGTGGAGAGGTATCTAGTGGGATTTTTATTATTATGCAGCGGAAAAAATCAAATAGATTAATTCGATTGGTTGTTAGTGGGCGTTGTATTGGAGGAAAAACATATTTACGATTTAAGTAACCAGTTAAGTCAATATTGATGGCTTAAATACAATATTATATGGAATATTCTTGGGTGTCAGGTAAACACTTGCATACAATACACAGTGTAAAACGAAGAGAAGTGTAGATATGCCTAGTTCTTACTGGTTTCTTTCTAGTTCCTTTGATACTGATTGTTAATTTCAAGTACGAAATACAAGTTTATTGTAGTATAGTGGCTAACACTCTCGCCTTTCAAGCGGAGGCCCCGGGTTCAATACTCAGGACGGACACTTTTTTTAAAGTTAATATACGTAAAAGTTTGTAGATTTCGCTCTTGTAACAGGCTGTTATTATTTATATTTATTAAATTTCAAGGACATTTATTCATCTTGAATTCTCACTCTACACGAGGTATTTTATTGAAACTGAATATTTTGCTTCAGTATCTTTAATCGACTTGTTATCACTGTATGAAATTGTTGCAACAGCTTCAACATTTTTTTTGAAAGACACTTTCAATAAATTTATGAGTTGTCATGATTCGGTCGCTTAAGTCATACTAAGAAGGTAGGGAGGGTTCGTCGACAGCTATAACAAATAAATTAAAATAACTAAACTGTGTCTGCTTTGCCTCTCTGTATTTCTTTCTTTCTTATATACATGTATATATAAATCTTTTCCATCAACGCCGTTTATCTTTTTTAAAGATATTTCTTGTTTGCATAAAGCAAAACATGGGCATGAAATAGGGAGTAACTATACTCGGCCAAAAAAGTTCTGCACACTTGGACATTTTATGAAATATCTTTTTAATTTCACCAAATACAACCAAATTATACATATCAAATAAAACAGCTATTCAAATTTAACAATGTAAAGAAGTCAGAAATCAAATCTGATCATTACTTCAAAAGCAATTCATTATTTAAGTACCCGGGGGTTACTACACAAAAGTAGCAAAAATCATTACACTAATAGTGAGGAAATCCACCACTATGAATCCGGTTTTCTTCCAAGTATTGTCTCATGGAATTTACCAGCCGACGAATTTTCAATTGTGGAATTGAGTTCCATTTGTGAACAATAATACCAGGTAGATCAACTAGCTGACCAACTGCGCGTGCTTTGAATTCTTTAGAAAGACGTCTATAGGTGGCCGGTGTGGTCAGACATTTGTCATGACAGTCGAATTAACAATGAAAGCCTTCCTTTGTGACAGTAAGAAATACGTTTATTTGAATTACAAACAATGCAGTTTTGTTTTGCTCAAGTATTATTGGTTGTCGATTGCATTGTTTGCTTTTATAAAAAGGATGCTTGAATCATTAATACAGAATTGAAACTGTTTAAAGCATCACTAAACTGTTTAGATAAGCATTTACCCTTTAGGTCAATGAGTGAGACAGAGTGATAATTAAATTATTAAAAACTAAAGTTTGAAATGTTATTCTGGCAATGGCGAGGTATCTTCTATTAATAACTTCCTGTTGCCATCATCAACGTGCATGCTTAATTTTGCTATAAAACAGACAGCAATGATTGCATAGATTTTACACCTCTACCTTGATACAGCAAATTTTGCAACTCTTGACTGTCGACCCCTATCATATTCAAACTGATCTTGGTTATTTACCAACTGATTTTTATTCCGTTTTCGTCTTTAACGCTGCAAAGATCAGTGGTCTAGGGGTAGAGCGTCGGACTCCAGATCCGGAGACTGCGGGTTCGAGTCCCACCAGTGATGAGGTTCGTCTGCAGTTTCCTCAATCCACACTCGGCGCGAGTACTGGTTGGAAACCCAGGAAGCAGTCATCGAGCGTGATTAATATAAGTTGGAATAACTTGTTTCACAATCGATGTAAAATAAATAAGTTTAAACTAAACTAACGCTGCAAACAATTACTCTTGACATAAATATAAGAATTTATACCGATTGTTTGCTAGATTATAAAATTCACGCAAAAGAACACTTGTGTGCAGAACTTTTTTGGGGGGTATAGATTAAATTCAATTCAATTCTTAGAATCAAGTACAATCCTGATGTCATTAAGATCGGTTCATTTTCATTTTAATGTAATTATTCCACATGTGTATATTTGCAGTTGCTCAACAATGAATTGTTCTACGGAAAAAAATAAAGAAAATCTGATCTGACATAAGCAACTACGAAACACTGGAAAGGGATCATTTGAATGTTGCAACTGTACTTGTCAACGAGTTAACAAACTTCAATAGGCACATATCATTTATTACAACTTTCAGAACCCAAACTAAACACACTAGAAAGCAAACCGTCTATATAAAAATAAACGCTATGTATAGTATCGACGTAAAGTTTCCTTTCAAAATCTACAGATGCCACATGATGTTTCGTGCAATTATCGAAGCAATTATTGTGACGAATTCTGAGAAGATTTGAGAAGTTACAAACAGAAGGAGATGAAACCAGATACATGTATACGACGGTATGGTACAGTGTTTGCTCTATCTCCAAACAAAGCGCGTAAAATGTTTCGCTTCCATTCATTAATACAAAAGCACACATGTCTAAACGACATTTAAGAAAAAAAACTATCCCAAAACTCTTTAGCTTTAAATTTAGTCTGTAATAATATTGATCTTCTTGTCACTTATTTAACGGCCAAAGCAGTAATTATTCCTCGAACAACTGACTGACGGCCAGCAACTATTCTTATTACCTTCCGTTACCAAAAGATAACAATTAGCATTCCATATACAGCTGCGCTCATCATTATTGTTCTTGTATTGCTTGTCTTACATCAAACTAATGAAATTGTGAACACATGTATTTATTCTAGTCTCTCAGGTTCTCACTTTCGTTTCATGTGGCGAAACTGATTATTATAACATGGAGTTATTTTAAAGGGACAACTTGTACTTGTGGGTTGATATGATAACCTGTTAGGGCAAGTGTAAGGTTGGTGCACCCTAGAACCTGGTTTAAACCCACGGTTGTAAATGGTTTGACCATTGACCGTTTCAAGGCGGTAACTGCTTGGGTTCTCACTTTCGTACAAAGTTTGTGGCGTCTATTTTTAAACTGATTATTGAATCACCATGCTTTCTCCCCTCTCTACTTTTTGGCTGTGTGGAGAGGCTGTGTCTGCTGGAAGTGACATTCCTGATATGCATATTAAACTTTTCTACTAATTTTAAAATAAGAAAAACTATTCATTTTCTGTAGTCTAGATCGGAGCATAAATCAGTTACTGTAAGCTTTGTATGCCTCGCTACTTCATATGATAACTGACCTTTGAGTGTATATGTAGTTTACCACTTTGCATATATATTTTATTAATAAATATAATAAAAAAATAAATTCACGTCATTTAATAAGTTTAAGAGGTATGTATAATAAATTAAATATGAATGTTGTTCAATTATTATCGAAATCACAAAATCAATGCATATATAAAGAGCATATAAAATTCGCAACAGATGTCGTTGTTGGGGTATTTCACTGTTTTCTATTTGCAACCGGTACGCAAAATATCGGCTTACAACTATAAAATCTATAAATAACCTAGATGTAATTTCCTCTTGAAGGTTACAAAAACTTTTGGTATCAATTTCTATCCAAATAATACATAGACATTTACAATATTTAAATTGTTTACCTTCATTTTTATTAGAAACTTGTGATGCACTACTACATTGTATTTAACATGTTATGAAAAGCCATGAATTTAATTCTGAATGCCAAAAAAGTAAAAGCGTTCTGCACAAATAAGCTCTCATATACTTGCAGTTGAATATGGAGCCTTAACAGTGTGTGTGTTGGTGGGAGGGGGGGGGGCTTATTCGTTTTTACGAAATATTATTTCATATTTACGAAGTTTTATTTGGACAAATCAAATACCATTTCATAATTACAAAATAATATTTTGTAAAAATGAAATATTATAACATATTTACTAAAAATTATTTTGTATTAAAGAAATATAATTTCGTAAAAGCAAAATAATATTACTTTTGAAATTGTGCATCCCGTAGATTTAAAAAAAAATAATGTGATCAACTCGATTATATGTCCATAAGTCAGATACAGGGAAATGTGGAAGAATTTTGCCCACTAATTAGATGATACGTTCTCAGAAACGTAATTAGAATACTTGTTAATATGATGCCCAAGTACATGCAGTCTATTGTTAGTAGGTTTTTATTCAAGAAAAAAGTAAAATACGCATATTATGAATTGCCACATTTAGAAGACATATCTCCCTACACAGCCAAGAAGAACAGAGGAAGAAAGAGCATGATAAATAAAATTACCGATTTCAAAACCGACACCACAAACAAAAAACAAACATGAGAACCTGGGTAACCTCCTTGGAACGGTCAGTGACAAAACAATTGGCCACTTGGGGGTTTAAACCAGGTTCTAGAGTGCACCAACCTCACATTTGCCCCAACAGGTTCTCATATCAACAAACAAGTACAAGAAAGATGAGATTGTAGGATGTGATGGATGTAATGGAAATAGGGATAAACATGACAAACATAAAACAAATATTGCAGCCTCGAATTGATTGAGGCTGTTTATGGGCAGCAATGGAAATGGAAATGCATATTACTTCCCATGCCTTCTAGCCACGGGGGTATCTAATATTTACACAAATAAACAATACCAAATTTGGTCCATTCTTAAGTAAAATAATTAGCTGAGTATGGTGCTCAAAAATAACGAGAAAACAATGAGTGGAACTAAGCGGAATAGAGTTTCGATCTTCAAACTACGTACATTTGTGTAATTGATTAACCGCACTGATTGAATGCATGGGGAGACTTGACTTCCTGCAGCTGCCAAATGGCACGAACGACGCTAATGTATATTAATTTTATGTTAAAACCCAGTTCATGGCTAGCAAATTATCAGTGTAAACTGGCACTAGGGTTATGACTTATACTGTATTTTTATGATGAATATTTAATGTATATTAATTAATCTTAATATTTTTAGAAATAAAACATAGCCAGAAAACTTTGTTAAACATTTGTGAGATTTGTTTAAAAATCGATGGTTTCCATGGTTACAATAACATTTATGTCTTAGTTAATAAGTCTTAGTTAACTGCAATTAACATCATTTGCAAGGTTTTCCAACATAAAACGTAATACAATAGTTTTATTAATTAGTATATAGACGGTTTTCATCATCGGTAGCCTATTTAGAATATGATTGAACTAGGTGGGTGGGGTAATTATAATCACAAAATACATGTTACATATAGAAAACTTAAAGTTGGTAGTAAATTTAAGCCTCATTAGTATTAGAATAACTAATTGGTATCATTTTATAGATATTTACAATAACAATAACACAAATACACGAGTTTAATAAAATACGTACTGATTTTAGTATAAATTTAAATCAAAAGTATTCAAAACCCCAACCATTACATTCAGAAAACAGCCTCCCCACACAGTCAAGAAGAAGAGAGGGGGAGAGAGCATGGTTAATAAAATAATCAGTTCCAAAAAAGACATCACTAACAATAAACAAAAATGAGAACCCGAGGGGTTACCGCCTTGGAACGGTCAGTGGCAAATCAAATTGCCACTGGGGGTTTAAACCAGGTTCTAGGGTGCACCAACCTCACACTTGCCCCAACAGGTTTTCATATCACAAAACAAGTACAAGTTATCTTGGTGAAAAGACTCCCACCCACTTATCTGCTTAACAATGGTGCATGCAAAAGCACACAAACATATAAAACATAAGAAGCTAAGAGCATTGCAAAGCCGAAAGGGGTACTCAATGATCTTACCGAGACCAGAGCTCCTGGAGTAAAATCAGCAAGAACACGATGACAGGGATAAAAGAAACAAATCGAGTTTCTAGGTTCTTTTAAGAAAAGATTTCCCCAATAACCTTCATAAACTCTTAAACCCCTGCCACCGTCGTGCAACCAAAGAGGTAAGCATAATGATCAACTGTAGAAGGGTTAATCACCAGGCCTGCAGAGCGCTGTAAAATATCATGTTGGTAACCTTTCTTTTTAAATTTACAGATGGTTTTTACGAATAACCGGGCGAAATTAACACTGCCTTTTTTTAAGACATTTTCCACCAATGGAACTTTTGGGAACTTCTTATTTTTGGACACTAGAGTAGTTGTAGATAATGAATTTCTAGATTTCGTTTGTGTTCTAATTTTTTTCCAAGTTTTGCCTATTTTAGGGTAGATTGACTAGACTAAGAACCTCATCAGAAACGGTAGATGTGAAATAAAGTAATGTGTGTCTAAATATTTGAGAAATATTAATGAATGAGTGCACTGTTGATTTCAGTTGATCTTTTTAAACCCCAATAAAAAGGTACAAACATATCTGTCTTATATCAGTTTTACTGACTCAAAATTATTCTAGATTTAAAACACGAAATTTTCATTAATTTAATGACAGTAGCTTTTTTTAATGTTCAACAATTGATTGTTATCGCCATCTTAGTTTCTTCCTGGGATTATCAACTGGTTATCGTCTTTAAGACATCTCTAAGGTTGGTTGACAGTCAATAGAATAAGGGGGTAAAGCTCGAGGAAAGCAAGTCGAGTAACTGTAAAACAACTGTTTCTGTATTCACTGAAGTGTTGCAATTGAGGCCCGACTGTAATTTGTTAACAATGAAAGTGATTATATAATTTTGCTGGGTTAATACAGGCATGCTGTTTAAAAATCAGATGGACCTCATAAAAGATGCCTAGTAAATAATGGCTAGATGTACCGTTATACGTACAGTTGCACATGGAAAGCGTGAATAATTATACAGTATAAATTGAGAAGGCTGTTCCTTTCCCTTTTAATACATATAGAGGAATTCTTTCTCCTTTTACGTGCAGACAACGCTTGTTGCCCAGAATGTAGGTTTCTACGGCTATTGTATAGCATGGCGTTTTTTCATGTCTTAATCTAAAGAGAACAGAAATGTATTTGCGAGATTGCTACAACGACTTTAATTAAGGGAAAGACATAAACATCGGTTCGTAATTGACTCAGAATTCAAGTACGGACTTGTCGCCAATTTGTGAAAATTTGAGTTTTCGTTTTTGTGTGTCACGCTTTCACGCGACGGTGAAGTTTGACAATAAAATAGTAATCGTTGGACTAAAAGTAGAAAATCACGTATGTAAATCTTATCCTAAACTATTAGTCGGCGAATCTATTTTTTTGGCTATTCGTGCTGATATTAAGTTCAAATTCAAACGACAGTACACTCAAGTCATCAGAAAACATCCTTGCTTAAGATTGCTGATGACGAAAATGGAACACAATGCTTTGAGTTTAAATGATTTTGCGGAAAATTGGTTTGTCTGGCTGGTATCCAAACGAATTCAAATGGTCAGCAAGTGATATGCGCAACTCTGTGGGGATAGTACGGTACCAATGCACGTGGAATTTTACTCCGGTAATGACTGAATATCATATTGGGACACTCAGACCTTTGGTTAATAACTATATTTTTATGTTTGCGAGTTCAAAACATTTTGGACATTTTTTACCATTTGGTTGATAGAAACGTCCATGTCTAGGAAAGGAAAGAAATCTTAATTACATGTTATATTCGAATTAGCACCTCATTGGTAGTGTCCCATTGTATGTACCAAATTACACTTTGACCTTATTTTATATTGATTTCATTATAAACTCATGACAATGTTTATCTTAATTTTTTATATCTTTGTGAAAAACCCGTTACCGTTTCACTGTCCTTAAAATAGTTGGCTAGAATCATATCGAAATAAATGTTGTTGTTGTTTGTTGTTTCATAAAAATGGGTATGGAACTGGCTTGATGATGGTGCATTGCCATTTGGAAAAGTAATTTTAAAACAAAACAAACATGTGTTCAATATGCGTTTCGAGATTTGATACTATTCAGACAAGCAAATTTATTGGGTCGCTCTATTTATTGAAGACTTTACTTAATTGACTTCATAATAATAAATAACGTCATACTGATAGGGATTCAGTTTTAGTTTTAATAAGTCAAAGAAAAAGCGAATTTATAATGTTTTGGAAAGAAGAAAATAGTGTGCTGTTGATCTTTAATCATTTTAAGCTAAGGAGTGTGATCAGTTATATGCACTTCCATTACTGCTCACAAACAGGCCTCAAGGTTTTAAAACTGAGCTTGGAAACCAGTCTCAAATCTCAAGCATCTGATTGGCTGAAACGGCGACCAGTCGCCACTTCAGCTACTCAGATGCTAGAGATTTGAGACTGATTTCCATTCTCAGTTTTATAACTTTGGGACCAGAAATGTTTTGATTGTTGTCGTGTTCGGTGGCTTCAAAGTTTCCTTTTTCATCTAAAATAAAAACAAATACCGAAGGTTTCTTGAGACACGGCTCATATATCCCTTTGCAATAACATTATCAAAATGTTGCCGTTTTGTGAGGAAAGCAAAGCAATTGTGTATTTAAACATTTTCTGTTTGAACTACTTGAGGAATAAAAAGTACTTTCTTGAATTTCAAATCAGTATTCCTCGTTTTTATCTGAAGGGTTTGGAATGTAATGTAAGATCTATAAAGTGTTGTGACCATTAAAAACAAGTAAATTGTAAAGTAATTGTTATTAACTAGCTGGAGCTAATAAATTGGATGCACATTCGCGGCGTCAGAAAATTATGTACTGGATAAGATCTGATTCTTAACATTCTCCATCTGAAATCCAGAAGAAAGAAAGAACATGCACATAGAAGGACTCCATTTATGACCAAACCAAAATGTAGAGCTTTACAACTTGACGAGTTGCTTAAGCATAACTTGGGTTTAATCATAATGCCTTGCGTGATATATCCCTACGCATTTAAACTCCGCCCCCTTGATAAAACTTGCAATATATATCAGAAACGTATTATATTTTTTTTATTCTAACACAAATATGCTTTATGCGAGTAGATATTTGAACGTTCGTCAAGCGGTTTATTACATAAAAACTATAGGTGACGCCACGAAAGGTATACGGACGCAAAGCAATAATATATCGTAGATATAATCACTTTCGCTTCAATGCATATCTTAGCAGTCGTGTGCGAATACAAGTTTAAAGACACTCCTTTTAAATATGTTTCTTTAAAAATATTTGACGGAACTTTGGAATTATGTTTTATATGAGCTGATAACATGTGCAATATGTTGCTCGTTATGATACATGCATATGCATAATAGTTTGTTCAGATTTTAAGCTGTACGTATAACGATTATTAACAACATGAACTAGCGTTACGAACGAGTCAAAATCGTTTTGATTTTAAATTGATACTAAGGTTTTGGCATTTTATTGTGCAGTTGATCCTAAATCAATCTTGATGCCATCAGTCGCGTGCCAACCCAGTGATATCATCTCTATTTATCATTTTGGTCGGTCCACAAAAACAGTTAGTGTAATCCTTGCGCAACATGTTGTTATTGAAATCGTTCGTGTGCTTTTTGAAGGACATTTGTCATTAAACATTCTTTTCTCTAAAGAAATCAACGAAATATATTTTTTGCGGCGTTTCAACCTTTGTCCTGCCTACTTTTACAATATGTTACGCGTCACTTGCTGAAATATGCATAATGTAAAATGTTAACTTGTGAGGCAAATTTTATGGTTTACTGTAGAATATTGTCAATACAAAACATGTAATATTTGAAGCGGTTACGAGGCACTGTCAATCTGTTTCCCGAGGACCAGAATTCCACCATCCTTTCCAAATATACGTGATAATACATTGTTTAGACTATATGCCTATTTAACCATCTTCTATTTTTTATTGCCAAACTAATTTGTTATACTAACCGATGAATTTGTTTCTCATTTATAATTGTGAAAATACGCCACAGCACGAGGTTTAAGAAAATTATGCAAGAAAAGTCCATTGTTTTCTCAGATTCGTAATTTATTAGGTCTCGGTTTATTGTCTCTATTTCAATATAATTGAGATCATTATGGGACTTTCTAGAGGCATTGGCATTTCTGAATTTGCTTTTCCTTTTTCTGACCATCAATAGAAATATTATTTATTACGTTTTTTTTTTCAAAGTTATTTTTTCCAATAATTTAATAGAATCATTTTATTATTTTAACTCACATTAAAAGCTCAAGCTCATTTGTATTCCTTACGAACACGATAGGATAATGATAGCCCTAAAGAATAAAATGACAGGAGATATTTACCGATGAAGAAGGCAATAATCAAGATAATATCAATATCGACAGTTACAATCTGTACCTGACGTTCCTAAACGTATCACGTTCCAAATTGCTATGGCAAAGTGATAAACTCTAATTAAACTAACGGGTCATTGAATAAGGTATTGTTTATCTCTTTTTGTCTATATTGTATATTTTACGTCTTTAGATAATACATCAATATTTGGTCTTTCTTATTAAAAAGTATTAATTTTGCAGGTACACTTGAATGTGTATAGTGTTTTTTTTTCGTAAAAATATTATTAAAATGTTGGTTCAACGATTTATAATTTAGTGGTTGATAAATGCCGTTGATACAAATTATGTTAAAATGAAAATTGAAATTAAAGTTAAGCATCTTATTTGACGATATCTATTTTTTTTCTTTTAACTTCATGTTCTATAATTCTGTTTAATTGTATTGACTAATTTTACAAATAAATTATACTAATTTTTATATTTTTATTGTGTTTTAACGCATCCAGTAAATAAATAATACTGTTCTTAACAGAAAACAGATATTTAACGTCCTAAAGATTTGTCTAAAATAAACAAATCTGTCGAACAACCATATTAAAATTAATATTTCACTACGAGGCGTTTCGTTTTGAATGTTTTGCTTTCAACCTAGCAGCTATTGACGCGAGTTCTATAACTTTTAAAGGCACAAAAACAAAACAAGTAAACTCTACAACCTATTGCTTTGGACGAAATTTTGAGAATGAAGCGAAAATCTTGTTAAATATTGTTCACAATAAATTGAAATAAAATGAATGAAACTATGAAACGTTGTAAGAAAATCAGTAGTAATTTTAAATGTACCATTAAACTCGAATCCTCTACAATACTTATATGCAAGAAAACGTATTATTGTTTTGTTGATCTGCCTCCCATTCATTATGAAAATGGTTATTAAACATCATATTTGATACAAAAAGTGTTTTATTTCTAATGAAATCATTTAAATAAACGACACCTCTAACTAATTGTAATATGAACACGTACATGCAGAAGTTTTAAGAAAAATGTGTAATGTATTAGTAAAATGCAAACAGGCAACAAACAAATACAATACATCACCAGCAAATACAGTGTCTAGAACAAATAAAATCAATCACGTATCACAAAGGTACCATGTTTAAATTACAAATGTACCGATATGAGTATAAATTTACTATATATTAAAATAAATCGGAAAATCAGAATTAGTTATTCCTGTTGCTATTTCTGTGCCCAAGGTTATAAAACTGAGCATGGAAACCAGTCTCAAATCTCAAGCATCTGATTGGCTGAAATGGCGACCAGTTGCCATTTCAGCCAATCAGATGCTTGAGATTTGAGACTGGTTTCCATGCTCTGCTTTATAACCTTTAGTCCTGTTAAAACTTCTTATAAAATGCTGTTGGTTTATAACAACTTGTCTGACTAAAGAAATGTTCCGGTGCCATATCAAAGAAATAATTTCACCGGTTTTCTGTCACATTATTCTGGATTTGCTAAGGACATTGAAACCACGCAATGTAATTAGGAACAACCGTACAGATTTGCTGCAGGAACTGTACTAAATGTTTCCAATCACAAGCAAAACATACAGCTATACCCTGAGAAATACCAATACATCAAACTGAACGGTTTCCATTAAAACAAATAATTGCCGAAGGGCTCCGAACACAAATTCCTCTTGTATTTTTTGTGAAGAGTGTCATTAAAACATCATGAAATGTATTTTGTGCTCAAGATCAGTTCTACTTAGAATGCATAGGCACGTCAAACGTATTTCATTATTCTCATTTTGTTTAGATCACCGACCCATATATAGCCTCTATTATCTACGGCAACAGCATTCGGTTTGTTAAGACTGTACGTAAATGGCAGAGGTTTTCCCTTGCTGTCTAACAAATGTAAAGTATCGTCTTTCAAATCAGACAGAATGGTTAGCCCATGTGCGTCACACGCCACTCCGTCAGCGCTCCCTGACGCAGTGTAAGTGAACTTTGGAGTGCCATCAGAACTGATCACTAGGTATTTAGCGGAAACGCCAGTCGAGATGACGAAATCCCCATTTACTGTATGACATATTCTAAACAGACTAATTCCGCGATTTATCCTTATCTCTCTGATTTTTCGGCCAGTCGTAGAAAATATCAAAACCTTAGCGTGATGCATTTGTTTCATTTTCGTTACTGGGACGTCATTACCGACAACGATAACATTAGAGCCGTCTCTAGAGGTGGTTATACCTCTAAGGTAGAGGTCAGTTTTAGCAAAATACGACATGAACTGAGTTTTGTCTAGTTTCCTTATGGACATACCATTGTATTCAGTCAATAAAACTGTTCCGTCTATTAGTGTTGTCATGTCGTCAATGTCATAATCAGTTGTTTCGATCTGAACTATGCGTCCTTTGATGTCAAATCTTTGAATTTTATTCTTATATCCATTACAGACCCACGCCGTTCCGTC
Organism: Corbicula japonica; assembly: GCA_038501625.1. Taxonomy (NCBI): domain Eukaryota; kingdom Metazoa; phylum Mollusca; class Bivalvia; order Venerida; family Cyrenidae; genus Corbicula; species Corbicula japonica. The sequence continues at coordinate 2,873,079 of JAZAYU010000063.1, read as the reverse complement.
ATTCTGAGTCGTGATCGCAGAGGTGCTCCTAAAGTTCTGATCTGTATTGAAAGTGGAAACTAGCTGAAGCTCTATTGCCGGCAATGGCACAAAAAGCCCTTCCGCAGAGAACTTTAACTCGCCGACGGCTTGTTGTAAGGCAAGTTCATCAATCTCACCCTTTACAAATGTATGGCGCTTCCGCCACAGTTTGTCAGTGAATGATGGGATATCAGCGGCTGAAAATAAATGAAATAATTTTATAACAAGGTACCACTTTGTCTAGGAATATATTAATAGGGAGTCTTTAAGTCCATGGACATGACAAAAGTAAAATCAAAGTAAGATTGTTTTGTTTGTTAAAGGAGATAGCTGCAGTCAAACGGAAAAACATATTCAACATTCTTAGTTACAAAATTTTTAATGAACGTGCCAAAATGCATTTATTTGACATGTACAAACATTGAAAGAATACTATTTTTAGACAAGGACAAAAATAAATTTTGCAAACAATTATATAACTTACATCTGAAAAGAATACAATCAATATTTAGTTTAAGATTTTGTAATATTTTAAGTTTTCAGCCTTTTCATTATCTACCGAACAAAGTAAGTCACGCGCTCACTTCTGAAAGAAATGATTTAAGTTGAGAAAGTTTAATTCAACGTAAACGTTTTCTCGGTCAAAACAAAAATAAAAAACAAATATAATCCGTCGTTATAAAGACAAATAAATATTTACCACGCAGGGATTCGTTCAGATTTTGACTTTGATTAATAAATGCAACATCAGTTGAACTATCCATCTGAACAGATGCCGAGTCCAGGATCTCCTTGATACTTTCTGTCTTCTTAGTGACCGCTTCTAAACACGTGTTCAGCTTAGAGATTGACTCATCATGCTGCAGTTTAACGGCCTGTATCAGATGATCACTATGCTCGTCAACTATATCTTTGATTTTCAGAGCATGTTGTTTGATTTCGTGGGTTGTTTGTTCAGTTTCTTCTTCAAGAGTGGCTTTCCTGTTCTTGATTTCAATTGATTCTGCTTTCAGCCTGGCTAAATGTCCCTTGGCAGTGGTCATTGCGGTTGAAATTCTAATTTTCCTTTCTTCGGCTATTTCTTTAATGGAGGTTGTCAGGTGTCCTTCGTGGTCTATAACCTTGCAGTCACGACAAATACAAACATCGCACTTTTTACAATGGAATTTTACTTCTTCGTGTTCATGCTGGTCACAATAAACTTTTATTTTCAGTTTTTCGTTCACCATCCGGATGGATGGAAGTATATTTACGTGATGGTCCCGTCCCATCTTCATGCGTAGATGAAGCTTATTGCATTTTTCGCAGAAGAACTCGCTGCATTCGGAGCACTTATAGAATGCTGGGTTGTCTTCGCAAACATCGCATATTACAAGCTCTGTACCTAATGGATAACGTGCTATTTTCTTAGTTTTTCTAGGTTCCTTTGGTAAACGTATTCCAGCTCGGCATATTGGGCAATGACAGCGTTTACCTCTACTATGCCCAAGTATATAATCTTCTAGGCAGTGAGAGCAGAAATTGTGTAACCCTGGCAAAATCCATTGATATTCAAGTTTATTCCTGCACACATTACACTTCATCGGGTTTCCTTTAGTAAGCTTTATACTGGGAGCTCCTCTTGAGTATTTAGACACAACTGATGACGGTCGAGAAAAAGGTGGTGGGCTCGGGCTCATTATCCGTGAGGTCGGCGAAGGGCTCATTGTTGTATACCTTGTCATCTGTGAGCTTGGCCGAGACATTGTTACACGGTTTTCATTACACGTGTAGTGCGTCATTTGTGAGCTTGGCCGTGATAATGCCATTTTTATTCTAATTCATCTACTGCTTCTCGTTCAAATAAATATATGCACGAATGCATAGCTCTTTAATCCGACTGAAGTGAACGTTTCATTTGTATTTGTATTTTCATACTTTCATCCACAGAATCCGCTTCATTTTGTTTAAAAAATTTTAATGTTTTATGTTAATTTTGATACTAGTTACTAAACACATCATCCGCCAAGCACAGATGTCATGCAAATATCCAACGTGACTTTTAAATAGAAGTACAAAAAGTTGACAATGTTTAAAGTCACCACTATTTAAACTCTTTTTCATAGACAATACCGCCTCCCTAAAACAATATCATTTTTCAGTAGAGAAATAATAAATAATAGAATCATATTCCTTGATACAAAACATATTGAGAAAAGCCATAAGTCATTTGAATAGGAATGTATTGAGCCTGCTTCGGACGTTAAGATAGAATGATAAATCACGAATGATCAATTCAATATGTTTAGTTTACGAAATTCATTTACATACGTTTAAAGATTCTTCATAAAACAAATGATATACACACATGAAAAGATCATTGTTGCCAGATCTGATAAAATTCCGTTAAATTTAAAGATGATTTTTGAACATAATGAAAATTTATGACTGTATCAAGTTGATATTATATCGAACCTTCTATATTACGCTATAATAAAAAGATACGACCCGTATTCTGATTAACACTGAAAATGGCTATTATATTTCGTTTTGATTTGGGATCTTATTAAAACACTAAAAGCCAGATTTTATTGATGTGTGTTTGTATATTGATCACATGTTTGTAGTAACACAAGAAACGTTATACAGCCAAATAGTGGTCATTGTTTTCAAGATTCAGAAATATCTTTTGTTGAGTAATATAAGTTGGATAATTTAAAAATTGTGATTTAGTGATGTTAGTAATAAAGTGTGTGAATGGCTTCTCAGCGAAAAAGAAATGAAAGTGATATTGCAAATTTGGAAGCTGGATACAATTTATTAACAAAGATGAATGACACATTTCTGAACACACTTTTAGAGCTATCTGAAAACGAAAATGTGGAGGAAAGTCGTCCATATTCAGCTTTGCATAACAGACCAGGATCTGTACTGTTTTCAAGACCACCAAGCTCTATACTTGTGTCAAGGCCTCCAAGCGCAGCAATTTATGGGGCACCTGCTACTGCTTATCATGGCAAGAGACAGCGTAGACCACCAAGTACGAGCACGTTAAGACCCCGACCTCCTGCTTCAGAACCTCCAGGTCGTCGTCCGCCTAGTGTTTCTACCATCGCTCGTCCAGCCAGCTCTATACGCCGGCCAAATGCTCTCAAATGTAAAGTATGTGCAGATGGATTTCACTTCCAGGGCAATACACCCTGCTTTGATCATTACTGCACACAGTGTCTTGAGGATCACATTCTTACTTTTAAACGAGGAACAGGATGCGACTGTCCATTGTGTAGGAGTGGAATTCTATTACCTTTAACTAGACTAAGACCGGAAAGTGGCAAATCTGCCAACAGGTCTGACCTTAATGTTTGTGGAAACTGTAACGAGGCTAGGCTGGCTCAGTATCGGTGTGGATCATGTGAAGAATTCTTCTGTGAAAAATGCAATCGGGAATTTCTTAAAAGAATGCGAATAGACGGGAGCTTTAGTAACGCTTATTTGTCAGACCTCAGTGGTGACAACTTTGTGCCTCTTATTATGCATGGCATACAAGACGATGATTCATTAGATTCAATTTCACTTCCTGACCTCCTGCCAAAAGGTTTTGGTCTCCGTTGTAGTGCACATGAGGATGAAGAGCTTAGATTCTATTGCAAGGTTTGTGACAAAAGCATATGCAGAGACTGCAAAATATTAAATCACGAGGGTCATGAAACTGTTGGGCTTGAAGATGTATATGAAGAAAGAAAACATAATTTAGCTCAAGAGGTGAAACTTTCAAATGCAAATATCCGAAAACTGCACTCTGAGTGTGCTGAAGTTAATTCAAAACGCTTGGAAATTGATCAAGAATCAAGAGATGCTATATCGTTAATAGAAAATCACGCTAATGAAGCGAAACGTATGATAGACGAATGGACGAAATCAATGATTAAGACAATAAGAGTTCAAAACACACAGAGTCGAGGTAGACTCGAGGATTGCAGGGAAATTGTTAAAGACAAGGTAAAGAACCTACAAAAGTTAGTTGAGGAGGCTACACAACTGCTTGAATCAGAAAATGGGATCGATGTCGTAGAGAGAGCGCCTATAGTGACGGCAAATCTTAAAGGTTCCATTCATATTTCTACCATTTAAATGCTTATAATGTAGATTTTAAAATATGCACAGTTCGATATGTCTTCGAATGACTAAACATGCACGTACTATTGTATTAAAATAATTTCAAATATGATAAAATGCATTAAACGCTTACGTTGGAATTCTTAATTCGAATTTAATTGATAAATAAGGGTATTTAAAGTAAATACACAATATAATTTACATAAGTATCTTAGAGCTGTGATCATGATTGTATAGTCTTGGTATGTTACTTTATGTATATAAGATAAAGATGATATTGTCTTTAGAGTTTGATACTGGACCTACAGCGGAACGATTATGGCGAAAGAAGTACGTGTTCAAACCTGCAAATTTGAAAAGCACATACTCCATGCAGATGTTCGGGAAATTAGAAATAGTCATTGAGGGACTTGTCAAAGAAATTCCATCGATTGAATTGGAGGTAAGCTTTAAGATGCAAGCATTTGCACAATAACTTGTTACTTCTTGCTGAAACTAATTATGTAACGCCTGATACACAAATGCTCTATTTAACAGAAAATACGAGAATGCTCGAGAAAACGAAAATATACGAACATCAGAACTAGGATTACATCTATCAATTTTACAAATAGATGAAAAGGGAACTTTGAAAGCCATCGAACACGACAATTATGACAACAAATGATAGTGCCTCTAGCTGGGAGCGAACCCTCACCGTCACAAAGTTCACATGTATGTTGCAATAACAAAACTTTTGAAGTAAAAACTTTATATTAGACAATCACACGTTAAGACAAGTCTTTTTAACATAGCCAGTACAAAGCCAAGAAGAAAATGAACAATCATCTAATATGACCAATGTAAAATTATAGACATCACAATCAATTAACGATATGAAAACCTGGGTCACTCTGCGCTGACGCAGTGTGTGGTAATTTTAAACGCTAAAATGCTCTCTTGACAAGAGATTAGTAACAGTATTCTTACAAATGGATAAGCTCAGTAAAGCCGGTCTTCAAACAAAAGTCTCCGATTGATATATTTTATTTTATTTAGGTGCAAAACACATTCAATAGTGATCAACAGTACAAGAGCACTACCGCCCTTGCTCCGCTGTCCGATGGAACAGTCTGGGTCTGCAACGGCTTCAGGAACAGGATTCAGAAGTTTGATATTAACGGAAAGCTTCTGCGAAGCGAAACTCTGGATTTCGATGTTGACGACATGGTTGACGGTCGGGATGGGTCTTTATTTTTGACAGAACTAAATAGTAAAGTCATTAGAAAGTATCTCAACGGAAGGCTGACGATATTTGCAAGGGCAGATCTTTATCTCCGTGGGGTAACCCTTTCCAAGGACGGTAAATTTGTGATCGCATGCGGAAATGATGTGCCCGTAGCATGCCTAAGAGAAGCAGAAGTGTCAAAAATATATCTTTTTAACACATCGGGGAAATTGTTCAAAGACTTTACAGTCAACACGGGTGTCAAAGGCGTGAGCTTGTTTCGCATAAGTCACACGATTAATGATGAATTTGTTGTTTCTACTGGTATATCGTCGTTGTATTATATAATCGGTGCTAAGGGGGAGGTCAAGTACCGTTACAAAGCTTCAAGTACAGCCGATGGGGTGGCTTCTGATGCTCACGGTCTGATTTTCCTGTCAGCATGTAAGGATGATACGCTATATCTATTAAACAGTAAAGGTGAAACTATACCGACTACTTATGCCATGCATAAACCAAACGCTGTTGCCATCGACAGGAATGATGTTATATGGGTGGGAGATTGGAGTAAAGTTCATGTACTAAAATACAAAATATAAACGAAAATGAAAAATATGCAGTCGCCTTAACCTATGTCTTTTCTCATTTGTTATGTGTTTTTGTTTTGAGAATTTAGCGAGATGTGTGTACACGTTTGATATGTTTAGGATTGTTGAGTATATATGATTAATTGATTTATAATATTTCTGTTTTACCAGCACTGATTGTTGTTGACTAGTTATATGATTATGAGTGTTGTTGTTTTTTTGCATTCAGAGACGAATAACCTCACCGAAGTATTCTGTTCAACGTATTGTAGTTATCGCCCTTTAATCATACTGATAGATAATTTTGAATAAATGCTTTTGAATTGTTGTTGTTGTTGTTATACAATGTTAGTTTACTCTTTTCTAAATTCTAAAATTCATTAGCAAATGAGTCTAAACAAGCGTAAATAAACTGAGACTGCTGATCAAAACATCACAGAACACAAACAAAGGACGAAGGTTACTCAGTAAATACTTAAGGTTTCTTGATATTGCAATTTTCTACACGCCGCTTTCCCGATCTCTTTCTTTTTCTGGCATCGGATTAAGTGGAACTATGTTTTTCAAGAACAATAATGAATGGGCTACGAGATCACAAGGGCCTTGTTAAAAAAACTATATGTAGCTAAGTTCGGTGACACTCGATTCATAATGGTAACATGGGTACCGTTAATTCGCTGGTTCCGTGTCTTTTTTTTTTGCTACAGTAGAGGAAATGGCGGAGAAATATGCATTTTTCTTCTTGTTATCAAAACCGGTGAAGGTTGGAATTTTATATTGTTCCTTAGAAAAATTGATATAATTATATTCGAAACTGACAGAGATACGGAACCTGCATTTGAAAACAGAAGTCAGCATTTAATCACTGAAATCGACCCGCTTTTATTCCTGTGTGCATCTGCTTAAATTAACTTAATTAGAATTTTATACACATAATCATCCAAAATATCAGCACTCTTCCTGTACCGAAAGTTCCGCCTAGGTTGCAATTTGTCATTGCTAAGTTTTTTAGAGAAGTAGAACCGAGTATTGAGGGGGTGGGGGCTATTTTGTTTGTCTGTTTCTTCTTCTGTTGTTTTTTTTATAAGCTGTTCAGCTAAAAGCCTATTGACTAACAGCTATTTCAAATTCTTTGAAATCTATATAAATTTGTGGTACATTTAGCGATCAAATTATTTTTGAGATTTTTGCACCAAAATAATATTTGTTCCAATTGGCGGCCATACTTTGTTTGGATTCTGTCGTAATTCCCGTGAGAATGTTTGCAGTGTCCAAGATATTTTGAACTTATCAAGTCGTTCAAGTACCAAAAACATCATAAGATTTTTCAAATCGGGTTTTATCCTAAACAATATCTCATCGTACTTGAGTTCTGTGATTAAAGAAATACTTGACGGGACAAACGCACTCACAACAGCAAAAATGTCGTAACCCGGTGACAGGTCTTAAACTAAACTTGATCTTTCTGCTGATGAAAGAAATCAAGAACAAACGAATACATACAAGATTGTTTGGGCTAAAAGCTTTTAATGTATTCAATCGCGAGAAAAACAAAGAAAGTTCATCTAAACTATCAAACATGTGGCACGCTTTATTTATTTTGATTGTATTGTCCTTTGCAAGTAAGTTTCGCATTTTTCAATATATATTATTTTTATTATTTCATATTTTTTAACAAATTCTTTGTTTATAAAGCAAACTGTAAAATAAATGTTTTATAATGTTAAAGTTGTCTGTAGTATTCAGTAATTATGTACGGTCATCTAATCTTTTTATTGTTATGATAAGATTTATGCTTTAAACTCCTTTCACAGGCTTCTCCTATGAAGCGTGTACACCGGACTTTATTCAAGGTACTCACTGCGTTCCTATTGGACCACTTACCTGCATGGGAGTTGTTGAAAATGGAACCGGACTGAGCTGGCTCCAGGTGCAAGAGAAATGCAGAGATGAGGGTGCGAGACTCGTCTCGTTGAATGAGCACGTGCATGCTAGGCACTTAGCTATGACATTGCATACAACTATAGCAGATTATGACCAGATTATGATAGGGGTCCAGATGTCGGTGAAACGGGACCAGGTTATGTTCTCTACGCTATCGAACGAAAGTAATTATGTAGCTTGGTTTAAATCCTGATATACATAACACTTCATATATTGCGGTACATGTTTTATTATAGTCGTACTGTGTACCTATCTGTCTGTTTCCACATTTCATCCACAAATCAAAAGCATAACACAAACTTTATTGTGTACAGACCTAAATATTAAATAACATCGCGAAAATTTAACATTTTAAAAGTCGTTTTAATTACCTTAAGGTAATCATAACTCTTTTTATGGTTTTAATAAGAGGATTCGTCACAGTGCAGTTCTTTGGACACTGACGTTTGTCTAGTTACCCATGACGAAGGAGATTGCTTTTCTTTGGGCTGCTGCTGGAATCATGGAAAGTGTCAATTTCCGGGTTAGTACTTACATATTGTATGTAAACACTATTATTCATAATAAATATTGGTCTTGGTGACTTTTTAAGAAGTCTGTTTTCAAAATGTTATAGAAAATTTGTGAAGATTGTTAATTCAATGATAACATCATTCTAATTGTTAGAAATGTTCATTTTTACCAAACCCTGATTGAAATTCGCATGTATTATTCTCAATGCAAACACATTGGGTTCGATCTTATCCCTACCAACCGACCCCCACCCCATCCCCATTCCCTCTGAAATCTTAATTATCTTTTATTTAGCCAAAGTATCAATAGAGTGGTGTTAATAGTAAATATTACCATTATCAATACAAACTGTCAACGATGTTGGTCGGCCAAATTATAAACGGACTTAAGGCTGACGACCTAAACATTCTTTGATTTAATAAGGAAACGAAACTCAATTAAACTCCCTGATGTGCAGTAACACCCATGTTGACAGTTAAGATAGACGTTTCTGACCAACGCCAATTTTAGCATTATTATTATGTAAACCGCAGATAGAGGGCAGTAAGAGTATTAAAGTGTGCATCAAATACATAACTCCTAGCTAGATTATTCCGTTGTTTTCTGATGCTTCCGATTCTGCCTCGAAGAGTCTGATGGAGTGATGTTTACTTGAGTGTTATTCCTATCTATAAATCGTTTCATTTTGTTGCTGAATATAGTGATTTCAATAACAACATATGTATTTCAGAGACTCAGAGAATTCCTATATATAGTGGCAGCGAAACTGTCCTTGATATTTTTGCAGACCACACTAGACAATGTATTGCTTTGTCAAAAGTCAATGGTTCTTTTGCAAGAAATCCCACACTTAGGGCAATAGACTGTACACACCCAATTGCTGGTCGCACTGGATTTGTTTGCGAATACAGTAAGTGCAAACATAGTTTTTTGGCTTCTTTAAAGGTATGTAAGGACATATCGCTGGTCTAGAGGTGACAATTTATTGCAAAATCAAATGCAAAGAGTATTCTTTACAATGATATTAAAAATATACTACAAAACGATCCACACAAATGAAAACGCTCGGAAACAGAAGTCATTTCCTTACGTATTGACGAATGTCAGGCTACACGGTCATTTTGCATAACAGCTTCATTATTTGGAAATGACTTTTTTCTTCATTAACGGTTATCCAGGCTTTTCATTACATTCATTTGTATCCAAATGCCTGCGATACAGAAACTCATGTTTAGTCGTTTAATCTCGTACATGTTCAATTTGAAGATGTTGTTTGCTTTATTTATATAATAATATGTTTTGTTTGCTGTTTGTTTGTTGTGTTTTTGTAAAATATAAAAACATTTTATTCAACCTCGTTTCAGAGTGTGATAATGATTGGCCAATTGTACCGAAACAGAATGTTACCTGGGAAATTGCTACAACTCCCTCATTTTTAATAAATACGACTGCAACACCAAACCCATTGAACACAAGTGAACCCAATCTGATCACAATATTACACACCCCATATACGAGTACACTACATCCTGGAGGTATTATACCCGACAACACTACTGGTCCTTCTAACAACACCAGTACAGATCAGAACTCTCTTATATCATCGACCATCAAATCGCATGACTGCAAAGATCAAGGATCTGCAGGCTCTGCGTCTACAATCAACAAACATAAACAGGCAATAGTATATTTTAAAAATTATATGCATTAAATGCTACATTTAGTTAAGATTAAGTGCACATCCGAAAGGAGTACAATTTTCACAGTAATATGGCTTACTAGTATTGTTGTCGTGAACGGTCTTTGAAAGTTGTTGGGCCCAATACTTTGTAAATGGAACTCCAGCACAATATTTCACGGTCCCGTTAAAAATATGGGTTTGTTTCGATTTTTCAGCTAGAGAAGCATTACACGTAAAATATACCTTCTACTTTCTGCTGTTTGTCATTTGCAGTGATAGCTAGCTTTTCTGATCTCGGTCAACATATTGTACGTCTATTCCCGTTTATTGTTTTGTTCTTCTTCTATGATTTACCAATTCTTTCATCTGGGAACCGTTCTTGGATTTGTATAATAAATAATATCGTATTGAATGTTCTATGATAAAAATTGTTAGAATTAATTTGAATTCGTGCGGACTTGTGTATATACAGAGCTGTGCTAAATTTCGGGCTAGGAATTTTATTTCTGTCTTTAAACAGGCTATAATAAACCTAGTCTGCATTATTTTCACATTTGTCTTGCTAGGTTGCTTTCATAGTTCCCTTGATCCATTTTTGTTTACTTTCATGTCCGAAATTTTTTTTACTTAAATCTGTTTACTTGAGGACATTAGGAAAAGAAATACCTTTAATCAAAGATATATTCGGCTAACTTAAAGTTTGTTGTCTGTATTTTAGATACTGCTGCTGGCACTTACGGTCGGTGGAGGATTTGTTACACAGCTAAACCTTTCAATAAGTCAGTCTGATCCTTAATGTTGTATTGGAGTAAATTATAGCACAGTACGATTATAGCACAGATTAAGACTAATAAAGGACGAGAAACGAGAAATTTAAACGAGATATTATTATCAATAAGTCAATGTTCCGATTTTCCCCGGTCTCTCCATCAACTGGCACTTAACTATGACATTTATTAGCTATTTTAGATACTGCTGCTGGCACTTACGGTCGGTGGAGGATTTGTTACACAGCTAAACCTTTCAATAAGTCAGTCTGATCCTTAATGTTGTATTGGAGTAAATTATAGCACAGTACGATTATAGCACAGATTAAGACTAATAAAGGACGAGAAACGAGAAATTTTAAAGACTGAAACGGATACGTTCGACGTCTACAAATACTTACAAAGGTGTTACAACTGTTCTATCTAACATTGATTGTTAATGCCTGACGTGCAGTAACTACCGATCAATTATACATTTAAGCATAAAACGTTGCAGAAAAGGACATGCTCAGCCTAATACTTTTTTGTAATTGGAATAAAACACATATTTAAATTAACAGAAATTAAGGAAAACTTTTTAACGTTTTATCGTCGATACCCAGATTTATTTCAAAAATACAGATTCAGTTTAAAATCATTATCGCCACAAGGTATTTCACATCCAGTCTTTTAGAGAGATTAAATTTATAAACTTAAGAAAATAAAAGGCAATGTTAATTTATCCACATTATTCGTAAAAACCATCTGTAAATTCAAAACGAAAGGTAACCAACATGATATTCTGCAACGCCCTGCATACCTGGTGATTAACCCATCAACAGTTGATTATTATGCTTGCCTCTTTGGTTGCACGATGGTGGCCGGGGTTTAAGAGTTTATGAAGGTTTATGAAAAAATCTTGTAAAAGAACCTAGAAGCTCGATTTGTTTTTATCCCTGCCATCGTGTTCTTGCTGATTTGACTCCAGGTGCTCTTGTCTTGAGTACCCGCCCTTTTGCGTTGCATTGCTATTAGCTTCTTATGTTTTATATATATGTGTGCTTTTGCATGCAACATTGTTGACCTGATGGGTTGGGTTGGAGTTATTTCACTCAGAGAACTTGTGCTTGTGTGTTCTTGTGAGAACCTGCTGGGGCAAGAGTTAATTTATCCACGTAATTCGTAAAAAGAATCTGTTAATTCAAAACGAAAGGTAAACCAACATGATATTCTGCAGCGCTCTTCATACCTGGTGATTAACTTATCGACAGTTGATTATTATGCTAACCTTTTTGGTTGCACGACGATGGCAGGGGCTTAAGAGTTTATGATGTTTATGAAGAAATCTTGTAAAAGAACCTGGATGCTCGATTTGTTTTATCACTGTCATCGTGTTCTTGCTGATCTGACTCCAGGTGGTCTGGTCTCGAGTACCCGCCTTTTTGCTCTGCAATGCTATCAGTTTCTTATGTTTTGTATGTTTGTGTGCTTTTGCATGCAACATTGTTGAGCTGATGGGTGGTTTGGAGTTATTTCACCCAGAAAACTTGTTCTTGTGTGTTCTTGTGAAAACCTGTTGGGGCAAGTGTGAGGTTGGTGCACCATTGAACCTGGTTTAAACCCAGTGGCGATTGTTTTGCCAATGACCGTTCCAAGGCGGTAATCCCTCGGGTTCTCAATTTTGTTAGTTCTTTGTATTGTCTGTTTTAAAATTTTATTAAGCATAAACTATAAAGCTCGTCTGGTTCGGTGACTGTATTTGTAACAACTGATTCATACAACACATAAACAGGAAGTACGTCCGGTGACGTCGCCGTAAAAGGCGCCAAATATAACGTCTGTATAACGTCGCATAATTGCGCTAAATTATAACATTCTCCGGGCCACGAAAGGTAAAAGTCTCTATAGTCTATTTTTCAAACACAATATCACTGTCTTTGAATACAACTTAAGAATTTCAACTTAAAAAAGCAATAAACGAGTTTGAAATAAAATTATATCGTCAATTCATTATAAACATAATCCTGTCGTTAATGTTTCTGAAAAGTTCATTCACAAATCTCTAATGGGTATAACTTCTTGACTGGACGTAAGGTGACACCTCTGCTGGTTCTAACTCGGGCAGCTCGCACGAAACCGTCTGTACCCGTTATCAACTCATCGACAACTGCAAGTGGCCATCTTGTCCTATGGATGTTATCGTCATGTATACGGACGACATCGCCAATCTTTGGAATATCTGGTAAACGTTGATGTAGTTTGTGATATTCTCGTGTGACATTAATGCGGATGTTTGAAATGGTTGAAAGGCTGTCGTTATCTGTGATGGTTAATTGTGCAGTAAATGTTTGCTCAGACTTATCTGGGAATGTCGGCATAATCGAATCTCCTGTAGACTCTGGCGTATTTCCTGTAGACTGTGGCGTATCTCCTGTAGACTGCGACGAATCTCGTTTTTCCGCCAAAGATTTTTCTAGTTCTATCTTTTCGCTTATGTGTGATATTAGAACGTGTATATTCAATGTTGATGTGTGATGACGCGTTTTTTCTTCATAGGCATTCAGTGGTCCAGACAAGAGATATCCAAGCTTTGATTTGACGGCAGTTGGGCCATTTCCTCTCACACTTTTATCCTCTACAATATGCCAGTAATAATCGGCTCCAATCAGTAAATTAATCTCGAAGATTTCATCTTTGCTTAACGGGTGTGCCAGCTTTAGGTGTTGTAAGTAAGGAAGCTTGTTAACGGCTCCTTGGTATGTCTTCAACGGGACTGCTATTTCTGGTACTATGAGTACTTTGATTTCAATATCGTCGTTTTCTGTTCGCTGTATTATTGTTGCAGATTCAAGATGTCTGACTTGTCTGTTCTTCTCTCCAAATCTAGAGAGGTAGTGTCTCTATTCCGGTTGGTCTTAGGTTAAGTCTTTTCGCTATTTTTTTTAGTGATGAATGCTTTTTGGACTCCTTCGTCTAGAAGTATATTAGCATCACAAGATGTGGAGTTCGACTGTATCTCTGCAACGGCGGTTTTCAGAAGTACAGGTCCATCTGTATGTATGTATGTAGGATGAATGCCATATTGCGGTATCTTTCTGTTCGGTGTTGGTGGTTTTGTCTGTATAACGTCGCATAATTGCGCTAAATTATAACAGTTTTCTTCTTGGCTGTGTGGGGAGGCTGTGTCCTCTGAATGTTGCTATTCCTGATACGCATATTTCTTTTTTTCATAATACGCTCTTAATCGACATTCATATCTTTTTAAAGAAACATAGCCTTGTTACTACCTCGGAATCGTTTTAACTTGTGTGAAAAAAAGATAATTCAAGATTTTGATAACAGATATGTTTTAATACTTTGTAATCATAATAAGCCTTTTAACAATGTGGTTATAATTTTATGGATACATTGCATCAATATTCAAATTGAAGAGCTTAAAAGTACAAGAAGAGCTTAATAGTACACATGCTAATACAGCTTCTAATTCATCAGAAAGTGATATTAGTACTGCACACACTGTATAAAATACAAATTTAGGGTCATTGTATTGTATTATGTATTGGTTTCCAAAAATTCTCAAAACGCCATTAAGCAAGATTTTTCGCCAACTTCTGTACTTGCCCAACTACATTATATTCAGTGTTTTAAAGCCCCAGCCCTAAACTTAAGTAAGAATACACTATGGAAAAATCATAATTGTCCATATAGACTCCAATATATGAACTCTCTAACAGAACACAAAAGATCCGATCGAATTCTTTCTTATAGACAGGATTTTCAATGATAATGTTAAATTATAGTTAACGAACTTTTAAGAAGCTAAATATAATGGAGATATATTTAGCACCTATTTTTAACCAAGCGGCCACTTCATACGCGATCTCGATTTCTGTGACGTTTCGGAAATCCTACTTTCGCTTTTAGTCGCGCGGACCAAATTTATTTTAGTAAATTAAAATTTTATTAGCCCGAACTAATTAGCCCGCTGCAAATTTGTGCCTATAGTTCCAAATACATGTATTATTTCATACAAGAGCGGGTTTAATTAAAGTAATGCCGCTTTAATATCTTATCTTACAGCCATTTATAAAAACTTGTAATTAGGTAAATTTTACAAGAAGCTTTAATAATATAATTTCTAGGATTTCCTTTGTCAAATAATTATTGTTGGACATTGTAAACTCTTCATATATTAATTAGAGACAATCTCACTTGTCAGTCTCTCTGGAAACAAAAGAAAAACGTTAGCAGGAGAATATTGAACCTTCATCGCTTGTTACATGTATGAACATAGAACATGTTTACAGTTCATATGATAATTTAACTTCTTTACTTTCTTACTGGATAATATTTGTGTTAGATTTGGTACCTTTACTTAATACTATGCATCCCTTTGTTCACTTATCGTGCCTTTTTACTAGATATGTTTTTATAATGCTTCGAAAGAGACTTTATGTTATCTCTTTCCACTTACTGAAGAGGCTTTATGTTATCTTTTCTTACTGGCTGCTTTGAAGAGACTTCATGTTATCTCTTTCTACTGATTGCTTTGATAGACTTTATATAGACTACGTATGCATACCATCGTTTGGGATAGATCAAAATTGTATTTTTATAAGTGTTCTGCGGCGTATGCAGTTATATGCATTTCTATTATTGCCCAGGAACAGGCTCATTCAAACCGAGCCTGCAATATTTTCATATTTGCCGTGTTCAGTGGCTTTCAAAGTTGACCCTTTTCACCCTTTTTTATTTTATCTCTTTTAACTGACTGATTTGAAAGAGACTTTGTGCTATCTCTTTCTACTGACTGCTTTGCAGGAGAATTTATGTTATCTCCTTTTTTATTGACTGCCTTGAAAGAGACTTGATGTTATCTCTTTCTACTGAAAATAATGACATTATTACAGCCTTCAACAACTACACTTGATCTGCTTACCACGATGAGGTTAAGGAGTTTGTGAAGGTTTCTATGGAGATCTTTTAAAAGAACGTAGAAGCTCGATCAGTTTTTTTTACTGTCATCGTAACCTTACTAATTTGACTCCAGGTGTGCTCTGTGGCCGTATTCATAAAGCATCTTAGAAATTTTCTTAAGGAAATTTCTTATCTATAAATTTCTTACTTAGCTAAAAAAATTTCTTAAGATATGATTCTAGAAAAATCTTAAGTAATTCTTAGCAAAGAAATTTCTTAACTTAAGTTTTTAACTAAGTTAAAAATATTATCGTTTAAGAAATTTCTTATCATTGTCGTCAAGGAATGCCGGGGTTTTCTCCGTCTAAAAATAGTAACGGTGCTTACATACAACAAAATGGCGGGCAGGAGGAAACAGAACGACCGTGTGCAATAATAACTGGTCGGTGTAAGCGAACGGAAGCGTTTTATGATGGAATACATCAAGATGCTTTAATTGGAATATATAATGGATCAGCCGATAATGGAAAAATACCTGAAATTTTGTTATTGTCCGATTTATTTGCGTTTTAATGTTGACATTGTTGTTCACCACATGGCTCAGTCACTGTGAGACGGTGAGAGCGGGGAGATCGGAACGATAGAAATGTCTAAACCGTGAAGCAAATCAGATAGGTCACATTCACTGTATGATTTGATAATGAAAGTATCATTTTATACTGTTTATGTTGCCGTCTTTGCTGCGCCTAGATCAAAAAGTATAATTAATCTCAGTAAGGTCATTGAGTTCCGAACTTTTGCTTGCCGATTATAAGTGCTTATAATGTTCTATAAGTCTCTTGACTTTTGCATGCAGAATTTCCGAATTGATTCACCAAGACAACTTGTACTTTTTTGTTCAAATGAGAACCTTTTGACGAAAATGAACTGATCGTTTAGTTCTAACTGCAACTTGCTAATAGATTTGTTTAAAACAAATGATTTTGGCGCGTGAATGTGACCTATATATGAAGAAGAAGGTGATTTCGTGTCTATAAAGTAAATATTGATTGTATAACCATTTTGTAGGTCTTTTTCTGTTGTTCGGAATAATTTGGTTTGAGGTGGTATTGCAGTGTGACTCACCCCCACCCCCCTCCCATCCCCCAGCCCCCTGGTTTACGGGATCAAGATGCTATGTTTGAATATAAAAAGTTAGAATAGATTTTCATCCAAAGAAATTGCCATGTACGTGATAGGACAATTTTGAAAGGTACTGTTGAGTTTATATAGAGCTAATTCATTGTAATGAGGTTAGTGCTATGATAATTTTTAACTTCCAGGTAACTCTTTCATGAAAATTAAATGTTGGTGTAACTGTCCACAAAGTGCAAGGTCTATCATTATCTTCAGCTGCTGTTGATATCGAGAAAACGATATTACAATGAGGAATGGGTTACATAGCTCTCAGTAGAGTATCTACTTATGAAAATCTACAACGACAATAATGAAAAATCCATTTACATTTATTATTATTATTTACGTTACATTTATGAAATTTTGAGTGCTCTTAACGATCCACTACACTCCTCCTTGTTCGACCATCTATTAAAAAGAGAATTATCAAACAAAACAACATTAACATTCATTTGAGTAAAATTTCGTTGAAAGGCATTTTGCTGTTTTTGAAATGTTGATGTTTTTCTTTTTTATCGATAAAGGTGCAAGGAGGAGTTTAGTAAATCCTTAAAATGTGAGAAATTATTTTGTATCCTAAAATTAATACATATTAACACATATAGTTCTGGCAATTCTTCATCATAATGCATGTTACCATAGCAACCATCTCTTCCACTATTTTCCAGCTAGTTATCATTATATTTAAAAGGAAAACTGTTCAATTCGTTTGTTTTCAAATCATTCACTACATTTACTGCAAACTTGTAAATGTTCAGCCATCAAATTTCATCATAAACCCCAGGCCATACCATTTCCGGTATATTTCATTTCAAGCCGCACTCCTTGTATACAACGCGTTCCACAACTACATGTAATATACAAGCACATCCTTCAACGTTCAATAGCCTTTGCCAATAAAAGACAACAATATATTATCACTTAATTCTTTCTGTGTTTAAAAACAATCCATCACCTGCATGAACTCTTACACCCAACATCTAACTTCTTTTAAATGTCGTCCACATATAGCACATCTGTGTTATACTTTTCTTGTTCAAATCGTGACGGTTACCATCGAGTAATACTATTGGAAGTATGTGCCCTTGTTAAGAACCAGGCGATTAATGATATAATTTTGCTTTTAGAAAAATAGTTTATATGATATATATAGTTCTCTGTTTACAAAAATGATAATAGCAGGTTTAAAAGTATTTTAGTTTTGTTCCAACTCTATCCTGTCTGTTGGATCTACTATACACCATGAACGTGGTAAATTGTAACATCGCACCTGGACACTATTATTATCAATAAGTCAATGTTCCGATTTTCCCCGGTCTCTCCATCAACTGGCACTTAACTATGACATTTATTAGCTAGAAATCTCAAGTAAGGGAAAGGTGTGAACATTTATAAGTATTTGTCCAGTAATTTGCTAAACCTTGTGGCAAATATTCGAAGCTGTTCAAGTTGAAATATGCATGTCAGCCTGAAACAATTTTTTACCGAGGCGCCATATTTCAACCAAATACTATTAACCGCAAAATTATATTAATACAAAAGGTGGTTTTAATGAAAAGCACTCAAAATACCGCGATTATTTTTTTCATAATTGTCTGTATCTGGTGATGTTCTGTACTTATGAACTACAATCAGACCCCTTAAAAAGAATCTACTATCTAGTTCAAGTAGTTCTCCATAAAGTACTTTTTGATACTAAACTACTTCGATGGCCACTAGAGGCCACTTTTAATGACGTGATGTGTTTAATTATCACTAAAACGAAATATCAAGATTAGTGAGAAAGGATTTGCTGAATCATGTCTACAAAGTCTCTAAAACCAAGACAAGAAACAATATTTGTTAGACTAAATGGATAAAGCAGCAAGACCAGACACGAGGCGGTTAATAGAAATGATATACTATAAGAAACGTGTTGTTTTCGGTAAATCAATAACTGAACTTCAAAAAAACATGGCATAAAAATATAGGACCATTTTAAACATACCGTAGAAGAAAGATAGAGTTACAATGTCCAATTGTTTAATGATGATAAACAGTGGCCGTGTTAGATCTCAAAAATCTTAACGACTTAACCAAGTTTTCAACAATCCCACGCACTCTTTTTTAAATAGAACATTACATTGGAGACAGTCTGATTCTGTTTATAGTGGAGATAATTTCCGAAGCTTGATGTGACAGGCCAAAACAAAGCGAATACTTGAATAAAACATCGTACAATATAAACGAATTTATAAAAATTTCAAACACACATTCATTTTCCCATGGAAAAGTTTTTTATTCTGATTCCACCAATATACCTATAAGTGCCACAAAAATGGTCCCTGAAGACCTTTTTTCGTCAAGAGTTCAACAATCCGACAAAAGATAGCACGAAACTTATCTATAAATCATTTTGACAAACTAGCTCGGTTTATTTTGTAGGGAATTCAAATATTTATTCAGAACTGACACCAGCTGATTTCATCGTCGTTTGTTTATTTGTATATATTGCATATTTACTATAACCTGAATTCAGCTCAGTAATATTGCATAAACAAGTTTTCCGTATTTACAAATACCTGATATCCCGTTCATGTTCTTTTTTAATCACTGTTCTTGAAATCAGGTCAAACATTCAATCACCTTAAATGGAACAAGATATACTATAGAGTGCCAATGAAAACGCAACACTTTATTTTTTTGGAATATTTTTGATGTGTGTAAAAGTTAAATAAATTGTCAAAGATATATGTGTTTTAAAAGTAAAAAGTAACAAATCGACACATTTATTGTCCACTGATTGTTTAAACTTTTTCTCCTACAGTAACCCCTTAAAAAGGCACGAAATTTTCGTTTTGCCATGTTGACATTCATAAATAAATCAAAACAAGTCCATTTGTAAACCTTTACTGAATTTTCCAAATGAATGGAAAACCATAATTAGAAATAGCAATACAGATTTCAAAATGCTTAAAGGAAATATGCATTTAAATACCCATCTTAAGTTATAATTAAACAAACTAAAGAATGTAAAAAAAATTGAGGTCTTGAGTGACCAACAAAGCATATATGAATTGAAAAAAATGGGAGTCAATTTTTGACATTTTTAACCATCAGGAATTTAAAACAATGTATACAAATTTAATGGAGATAGAGGAAAATAAAACTTAAAGAATTTCAATTTAAAATAAATAATAAAATTCTCGTGACAAAATCGTTTCTTTATAAAATTAACAAAGTTCAGAGCAATATGTTTTCATATTGTAATGAATCTCCAGAAACAATTTATCATCTTTTTGTGAGTGTTGTCCCGTCAAACTATTTATTACAAGCATTAAACACTGGACTAATACTCGGTTTTATATTAAATTAACAGATTCAGAAAAAGTATTTTTTATTTCATACAGATAATGAATGCTATATTACAAATTATTACAATTTTATTAACAATTTTTATATATAAATCAAAATTTAGAGAACATTGTCGTTCTTTCCTTACAATATCAAATTTTAAAAACTATTTGAAATATAAACTCCTCAGCTGAAAATACATCCTGGGATTAAATAAGAAAAATGAAAATTTACAAGCTGTTCTTTCCAACATTTTGGAAACTTTACTAGGAAATGAAAATGCCTGACAATCTTCTTATCACGAACATTTTATCTTAATTTAAGAACTATTGAAAATAACATATTTAAAAATGATGCTGAAAGGTTGCAATTTATCAAACCACATATGTCTTTTTGTGTTTTCAAAAATAGTTTCAGTTTTCTTTTGATGTATGTTTGTTTGTAAAATCTACTTTATTGATTGATGTTTAATTGTTAATCTACTGTATTGATTGATATATAATGTCTATTTGTAAAATCTACTCTACTTATTGGTTTATAATGTTTACGTATTTGTAAAATCTTCTGTCTGTATTGATTGGTGTATAGTGTTTGAAAAACATTGTAAAATAAATGGGGTTACCCTGAAAAGGGGCCTGAAATTAAAAAAAAAACAATCGAAATAATCTATTTTATTTTCCAGCTGCATAAGTTTTATTTACAACATTTCTTTGGTCGAATAACTAGGTCAAAAGTGAGCTTAGACAGCTAACGCCGAGTAACGCCGAAAAATAACAATCTAATCTAATAAAGCCGGTGCTACGCTTGTGTTGCCTATTGCAATATCAATTAATCTTATATACGGACTCGTGAATTATAATAAGGGAAATCATCCAGAGAGTCTCTATCAAGGTCGACAATACGCAGAAATATAATTACAAACTTTAAGGCTATCGGCAACCAATTTTGTCAATTTGAATTGTGGAATTACAAAATGCTTCGGCGAAACGATCATATTTCGCTGATAATTGGATTAAAATTGACAGTTTCCGACCTTTCTACAAAACGACGTCAAAGCTGCCGGGGTAAAATATCGTGGCGCGTCACATTTTATCAATCTACATTCGTGTAATAATATTCTTACATGCAAATATTAGCGATAAATTGTGAATAACGCATTATCTTGTTGCGACGAAACACAATATTAGGCTTTGATCAGAAATACAGCAATGTACATTAAATAAACATTTTAAACTAAAGTACTAAGCATAGGGTAAGGTAACACAAATACAACAAAGCTAAAACACATTTCTCTATATGTTGCGAGAGATATAAATGTATAATACATGTACTATGATTGTAACACAGGTATAACATCATAAGATACAAAGGTCAAGTTCGATTTTGGGGCTGGTGGGGTCAAAGCCTAGGTCACTGTTACTAAAAATAGAAAAAATGCTTTCCGGACAATTACTCCTGAAAAGAGTAAAATATTTAAACAAATTTTGGTACACAGATGTAACATCACAAGATACAGATTTAGTTGGACTTTGGGGTTGGTGGGCTCAATGTCAATGTCAGTGTTACTATAATAGAAAAATGATTTCCGAATGATAACTCATCAAATATTTTACAGATATTATCCTTTTTGGAATATAGATGTAACATCACAAGATACAGGTCGAGTTCGACTTTGGGGCCTGTGGGTTCAAGGTCAAGGTCACTGTTACTAAAAATAGGAAAAATGTTGTCCATGAACAGGTTCAATCAAACCGAGCCTGCAATATTTTCATATTTGTCGTGTTCAATGGCTTTCAAAGTTCCCTTTTCATCTATTTCAATATCACAATAGCGTTTTTTGTGCTGTGTGGCGGCTGTCAAAAGTCTCCCCGTACATTCAATCAGTGCTGTTATCAATTACGTCCTTTGAAGGTCGTTGAGCACGATACTTATGTGCTATGTTAATAGTACCTCTAAAATACCTTTGTTTAACATTTCGGCCAGTTTTGAGATGGGTGGTTTCAATTTCCCAGCCAATATAGATTTGGATATTGTTCAATCACCCCCTTCCTGCTTTTTAAATTTTCCCTGTGGCTTTGTCTGTGATATGCAGTATTTATATTCTAAGATCCCCTGTCAAAATTCTATTCTGTTTAGTTCCGCCCATTGTTTTCTCTGGGGACCATACGCCGCTGAACATGGAATGGTATTAATCTGAACATACCGCATTGAAGGTTCCATGTCCACCGCCATATGCACACCATCGTTTGGGATGGTCAAAATTGTACTGTTTATTGTTGTAAATATTGAATTGCGCTCAACCCGGGGCTAGGCGGCGTGGGCAATAATATGCTTTTCCATTACTGTCCATGAACAGGCTCAATCAAACCGAGCCTGCAATATTTTCATATTTGTCGTGTTCAATGGCTTTCAAAGTTTCCTTTTCAGATTACTTTTCAGATGATAACTCCAGAAAGGCTTCAAAGATTGAAACATTTTTGGTATAAATGTCAGATTCAACTTTGCGGCTGGAGGGGTCAATATCAAGGTCACTGTTTCTAAAAATAGAAAAATGGTTTCTGGACGATAACTTTTCATATACTTCATACATCAATTTATTTTGGGACACACAGATGTATCATTACAAGATACAGGTCAATTTTTACTTTGGGGCTGTGGGTTGAAGGTCAATGTCATTGTTATTTAAACTTCAAAACTTCATTTCCACTCAGTAACTTTAGCTTGGAATGAGATTCTTGAATGAAATTTAGTGTATCGGTGGTTTCTGTGAGGACGACTTGTGATTGAAAATGGGGACAGTGGTCAAGGTCACTGTTACTAAAAATAGAAAACTGTAAATGCTCAATAACTTTAGTTCGGAATGTGATATTTTGATAAAAATTGCTTTATATGTAGCATCTATGAACACGCAACTTTGTATTGGAAATGGGCCTGGTGGGGTTAGGTCACTGTTTACTGAAACTAAAAATAGACAAAATGGTTTCTGGATAATTTCTCATGAAAGCCTTCACATATTTAAACAATATTTGGTACACAGTTGTAAGATAAAGTTTAAGTTCAATTTTGATGCTGGTGGTGTAAAGGTCATTGTTACTAACAAATTAAAACTGTTTCTGCTAAATAAATGAAGAAGAAATGGGATATCGTGATGAAACTTGCTGTATATGTAGCAACTGTGAAGACGAGGCTTTGGATTGAAAGTTGGGCCCTGTGGTAAAAGTCACTGTTACTAAAGATAGAAAAACTTTTTATGCTAAATTACTTTAATTAGGAATGAGATATTGGGACGAAACTTACTGTTTCGGTAGCTCCGTTGAAGACTGTTTGGGATTGAAAGTAGGCGGGTGGGGCCAAGATCACTGCTACATGTGTCCATGTTTCTTGTGTTATATTATGCCATTGATTCTAAGCATTCTCAGTCCAAGTATCAAGCACACATGTGGGGGTATTTGATCACTTTCAGTGATAATTCTAGTTGGGGATGGACGTTATTGGTGTAACCATTAAGCTGCTATCGATGATCTAATGGTCCATGGGGCAGGTATGGCTTACGGGTACCTTCATCCGGTATTCTCGTTAACAATAACGCGCTACAAAGTCCGTTATGTGTGACATACATTGACGAGCTAGAATAACGATAACAGTTCACTCAAAATTGCATTGACTCTTTTTCTAAATTTATTAACAAAGAATAACACATTTTTTTCCAAGAAAATCCTATTTAAAAATCCGTTAAAAACCATTTATTGTAACCTTGAACTCAGGTGCTTCTAAATATCCAAGTTTTTAAATAATTGTTTTGTAAATTGATAAATATCCTAAAATACAGAACACAAAACAACCGACTTTCTTACTTTTAGTCACGTGGTGGCTTTTCTACTGTTATAATCGTTCTAAATTATAAATCAGTCGTGCTATGTGTATGTCCGAATAGCTGAGTGGTCTTAAGTGCAGTCAATAATGATACGTTGAAGTTGCACTTGTGTTACTGGTTGTAGGTTCGGATCATGATTTTTTAGTAAAAAGGTTTTCTTTTTCACAAAATCCTTCTGCGAGATGCTCGAGAAGACTGAACTGCATCAGATTTATCCACTGTCTCTGGTTGCGAAACAATTAAACCGTTGATGAATCAACTGACAATGCTGTTGAAACATTGTCCGTTGTTAGCTTGTACCGCGCCTGAAATGATACGATAAAAATATTGAAGTAAAATATATACCATAAATTTACTACAAACGTTAAAATAGAAATCTGAAATAAATCAGTTCTGCAAAAGTCATGAAGTTGGAAAATTGAACGCGTGCCGAATAAAAGTAACAGCTCTGCTAGCTCTAATGCGTCAGTCACTGTGCTATAAAGACGAAGAGATCTGTTTATGGATCAAAGTTTTTAACTTGTGAATTTGCCTTTGTTGCGCTTCAAGTAGGGGCAATATCGTTTGAAATTCACAAAAGAGCTACATTTCTAACACTGAAGAATGTTCTTATGTCAAGATGTAATATCACCAAATACTAAAGTAGCAACTTGTATATTTATTTATTTTATTGAAGTTTACTTTTCGTGTTGTTTTTTGTCTGATGACGTAGGCCATTTTTATTTTGTACGTTCATTTGTGGCACAAAACTGTATTGATGTAGTGTAGCGGCTGTAAAAAGTCTCCCCGTACAAATAATCAGTACTATTATCAGTTTATAAATCCGGTGTCATGAAGTAATGGTCAAATTTATGGGGATTATCCGATCAACCGGTTGTCCCAGTTAGCTCAATGGTTAGCGTAGTTGGCTTTGCATGGCATTGCTTTCACCTAGTTTGCTCCCCAGTCAATATCACTTGAAAGTCACAGTAGCGCTATTTGTGCCGTAAACAGTCTCCCCGTACATACGAGTATAGTCAGTTTTCAGTCAATATCGGTTTCCGAGGTCATGCAGTGATAATTACGTTTATTGTGGTTATCCGATCAACCTTTTTTTTTTGGGGGGGGGGGGGGTGTGATGGGTAGCTCAATAGGTTGCGTGATAAGCACTGCATGGCTATGGACTTTATCGTTTACCAGTGAAATACCGCAAACATCTTTGTTTTCTCACAGGAAACCTGACTTTCCATCAAAAATATCCAATACCCTTATTTACAGTTTTTCATTGGTCGAAAACTTGGCAAAATTCCAGCTTTGATATCTATCCTGGGGCGAACATACTTTGTCTTAACTGCACAAATTTAAAATTATGTTACATGACATATATTAATAAAAACATATCTAAACCTTTAAAGGGCCAATACTTGTGATAAGAATCTCAAGTTGTGTTTGACTGTTACATGTAATAGTCGTTACAAAACTTTAATAGATCTGAATCACATATTTGACTTTCCAAATGAAGACAAAATTCGCAGACTTTTTTCCAGATAAATAAATTAGATATGTATTGTTCGGTTCTACAAACAGATTTAGGTGCACTTGTGACAGAAGCTTACACAGAACCTACAAAACGGATAACAATAGGTCGGTGAACTGCCTGCTTTTTAATGGTAATCTAAATTTTCAATAAATTTATTGAAAAAAAAATTAAGCTTAATACTTTCTGGCACAGGTTTTCGTTAGAACAAAATCAGCGACGAAAAGCATGTTCGGACATAAAACGCCGCTAGGGGGCGATGTCACAAGTAAATATCGGATAAAAGCATATGAAATTAGGTGGAAATTAAGTGGAAAATAATTAAATTTTATTTTAAAGACAAAAAAGTACGAATTTGTACCACAGAAATTTTGTAAAGAAGCCGACAATTAGCATTTCCAGTTGTTAACTTGTCATATTATATCATTGCCATCAGTGACCATCTCTGAATGTCTTTATGATTGAGATTTTCTTTTCTATATTGTAAGCATGATCATTATTCCAACTTACCCCTGTCTGTTTTTGCCGATATACCCCATACCCAAATATTATTGGTCTACCAGATTTAATTACAAAAAGTGGTTTATAGGAAAGGTATCTAATTATAGAGAATATTCTTCACTAGCATCTATATTTGGTGGCGTTATGCACTT
The DNA here is from genome assembly GCA_038501625.1 of Corbicula japonica. NCBI lineage: Eukaryota > Metazoa > Mollusca > Bivalvia > Venerida > Cyrenidae > Corbicula > Corbicula japonica. The sequence continues at coordinate 2,846,816 of JAZAYU010000063.1, read as the reverse complement.
ATCAACAATCCCGCCTCTAGATCAAGTATTACTATGACCGACACATTAAATGACCCAATAAGTTCAATATGATCACTGAGACGAAACATCAAGTAATTAACGATTTGATGAATCATGCTTCCACATTCACAAAGAACCAGAACAGAAGCAATCTGTATTTCGGTTAATATCCAAGACCCTGACGAAAACTAAACAACAGCTCTTTCAACTATAGATGAACGACGCTGATGAAGTAGTAAGACCCCGAGCAGGACGTCGGTTCATAAATGAGCAATAACTATATGTACAATGAGAAACTTTACCTTTTCGGTCAAGCAATTAATTAACTATAAAAAACCCATGGCATAGACAATATAGTACTATTTAAACATACCGTGGAAAAAGATATAGTTACACTGCCGATGTAAAAGGGATAAACATTTGCCATAAAGGATGTTCAGAGGCCTTACGACATAAACAAGTTTGAAACAACCCAACATGCTTTTCCATTTAAAGCTAAGTCTGATACTTCCCAAGTTTAGGTGATAGGGAAATTTTCGGAAGCTTAATGTGGCTTGCAAAATTATAGCGGATGGCCTAATTGAATTGATTTTCGTACAATATATAATATCTGTATCAATAGTTCAAACAAAAAAAAACTTTCAGTCTCCCAAGGATAAGTATTCTGATAATTATGTCTCAAATGTTCCCAACAAATCTTCAAGAACCACTTAAAATGGCCATAGCAGATCTATTTATCCTCAAGCATTCAACAATCGAAGCAAAAGATAACACGAAATTAATCTTTCAATTATTTTTAACTGGTTCATTTTAATGTGAAGAGATCCTTTTCGCTTCGTATATGGATGTGGCATTTCCAAATATGCATATTTCATTTTAATACATTTATAAAGTTTTCTGTATTATATATGCTCAGACCAGAATTTAGGATACACAAATTTTAAATAACAGTACCTTTGAACATAACGACCTTTTACAACGAAAATCACGTGGTATTCAGTATGCGAATGGAGTGTTTTCTTGTAGATATATATCAGATTCATTGAGATTATCCGTAAAATTTTGTCAAGTGTTTCAAAACTGATAATCACACAGCCAATAAGGCAGTAACTTGTAAACGAACCACCATGTAAGATTATTTTAGGCATTAACATTACTTTATCATTTGGTATTAGGTAAAAAGACATCCACCTATTGTTTGTTTCAAGATTGACCATGAAAACGGAAATTTATGTGCCGCTCATCTGCAGTCTTCTGACAGGTAACTCTGTTTGACTTTCCTTTATTGTTTCAAAAAGAATGTTTTGTAGTTAAATGATACGTAAACCTGAATTCGTTAATTTTGTATTAATATTTCTACATTTGCTTCTATTAAAACGTACCTCTTTGAAACGTAATGGTCTGTTCTTAAAAAAAGAACTTACTTACAAAAACAGTTTAAATAGAAATAACTGGGATATTAAGTAAAACACGATAAAGTTTAAAGAAGTTGCATGAGTGTTTATTAAAATAAGATTTTCACACTAAGTATTAATTGACTAGAATAATTTATGATCGCCAATGGTATTGTCGTGCAATTCTTTCCGTGGAAACGATTCGGAAATGACTCCTAAAGGACTTATTTCATAATAGTCTTAAACAATAAGCCGTTTTTCTAATAAGTTTTAATATTATACCTTACTTAGGCCAGAGCACGATGTCAGTCAGCAAGAACATGATTAAAAACACTCCTTTTACATTCATTATGAAACAATCAACAGTTCTTTTTCGGCGAAGATTTCTAAACTGGACTTTGATCTAGTTTCAAAACCAATGTAGTGCTGTAATGAACACGAGTGTTCATGTATTCAGAATGAAAATAATACAAAATATATCGATTAATGGCACTTAATAAGAGAGGCCTCAAGCACGTAGATGATGACCATTACCGATACAATTTAGACACACAGTTTGAAACGCCATAGATCCACGCTGTTGTTTGAGAAGGGTGAAACAATTATTTCGGTATTCAAATAAAATTTCAAACTGAATGATCAGTTTTCTGTATTAACATTTCCTTAAACTCCTCACAGTGGTCACTTTCCCATATAGTCCCAGATTCTGCAATATTATATTAGTATTTGTGTAATTTTGTAAATAAAAGTCATACTGCAATAAATGGTGGGTGTAAACGAGAACATGCTGAGCCTAATGCTCTTTCAAACTGGAAACAACAAATATTCAAAATAATTGACACTCGTATATCCTTCTATAAAAGAAACATAGCTTTATTACCACCTCGACCTCGTTTTAACTTTCGTCATTTGAAAAAGGGTATTCAAGACTTTCACAACATATTTGTTTTAACATCTGCTGATAAGGCTTCAAATAATGTAATTATAGTGTGACGTATAAACTATATTAATGTTCAAAGTGAAGAGCTTAATAGCACTTATGCTCATACACTAAATTCTTTATCTGAGAGTGATATTGTTACTACACACGCTCTACAAATTGCAAAGTTTAGAATTCGTGTTGAGCCGAAACAAGACAAAGTACCTACTTTGTATTGGTTGCCTAACATGCACAAAACACCCTACAAAGCAAGATTTATTGCAAACTCTAGTTCTTGTACAACTACTAAATTATCCGTGCCCTTAACTTCTTGTCTTACTGCTATAAAAGATCATGTAATTAGGTATTGCGAAAAGGTGTTTGAAACCACTGGCAAAATTTTATTTTGGTCTATACAAAATTTAAATGACGTGCTAAAGAAGCTTAAATCTAATAATTTTCAGGCGTTCTGTTTGTCTACTTATGATTTCTAAACTCTGTATACTTCTCTCCCTCATAATTTAATAAAGAACAAGCTAACCAGTTTCGTTGAAAAAACGTTTGCTAGAGAAAACAAAACCTGTATAGCTTGTAATGAACATAAGGCATTTTTTACAGATGGTTCTTATGATAATTATACTTAATAAACCTGTCAAGACCTTATAGAGGCTCTCACATTTTTATTGGATAATACTTTTGTTAGATTTGGTACCTCTATTTATAAACAAGTAATAGACATTCCAATGGGTTCTAATTGTGCACCCCTTGTTGCTGATCTGTTTTTATACTGATATGATAGATTTTATGTTATCTCTTTCTACCGAACATCAAGATGACATTATTACAGCCATTAACAATACCTCGAGGTAACTTCATGATTTGTTGAATATAGATAATAACCATTTTCCATCTCTGGTTAATAACATTTACCCTCATGAACTACAACTTAATAAAGCAAACACTTCAGACAAGCAAGCAAACTTTCTTGATCATAATCTTTTATATTGAAAATTGATACGTTACTACTAAAATATATGATAAAAGAGACGATTTTAATTTTAATACAGTAAATTTTCCGTTTCTAGACGGCGATGTTCCTCGTGCAACATCTTACGGGGTTTATATCTCACAGCTTGTTCGCTTTACTAGAGCTTGCATTGATTTTAATGATTTCAATGAACGTAATCTTTGCATAACAGAAAAACTATTAAAACAAGGTTATCGGTATCACAAATTAAGGAAAACCTTTTGCAAGTTTTATCGTCGATACCCAGACTAGCAATATATCCTCACATACCCTGTCAAGAAACTGAATAACTTTATAATATGTATTTCACGAAGTTACTTATTTTTCTTCAGTGTTCTATTTCTCATGTTCGACTTTTCTGTAAACTGTAATGATTTTGTGTGTAATTACTTTTAAATATTATGAGATCTTCCAAGAGAAGGAAATAAATGTATTTTTTGTAATGAAAAATGTGTTATGTTCGCAGTTTGTCTGCAAATTTTAATTAGCTATATTTTAAAACAACCTCATTTATTCAGCTAATTTACATGTATTAATGTCATGCAGTGGAAAACTTTCTAATGTTATTTATGGTTAATAATTATGTGTGTGTGTGTGTGTGTTGCAGCATTAAGTTATTCCAATCCAACACCAAAGGAATTCCAGTGTAACATTTTAAGAAAACCAGTGTTCGTGGCAGAAATCCAAAATGGTACAAGCATGGACTGGTTTCAGATGCAGGGATCGTGCCAAGAGAACAATGGCAAATTAGTATGGCTAAACGACAATTACAATGTGTCTACATTAGCAACTCTTCTCCGAAGTCTTAATGTGCATACTTACTCATGGTATGATTTTCTTGTCATCGGACTGATTGGGTCAGCGGAAACAACAAACAATACAAAATTGATGTGGACGAATAAAAACTCTAGTAAGTTTTCTCACGCATAATTGCAATTTTCTTTTGTATTGTATATAGCACACAACGAAGGGGGATAACCACCACACGTATCTATCACTAGAAATTTTGCCTATGATGTTCAAACCCACTTAAAAAATCAATCTCTTATAATATTAAAATGTACAACTTTAAAGATTGAAATGCATAGCAATTCATCATAGAAAATGCAGAAATTACAACGCCATAAATGTATCCACTGTAAAGTTGTTCGTGCAAAATTATACGAGTATGTGGTTAAATTCTGAATGTACAGCTTAAGCAGAAGTCGTCCATGTTTATCTTAAACGCAAACCGTAAACGATTTATAGGCTAAAATGCGATCCATAAAATGCAATCCTGTTAAGGGGTTCGTTCAGGGCCCCGCATATATCAGTAGAGCTATATAGGCTAAACAGATCAGATATCTAGTGCCACGTTTGGTCAATACCAGCTATAAAATGGACAAACTGTGTTATGAAATTCAACTACAATCACTCAGAACACAAAAACACCCACGTTTTCGAAAAAAAGTCCATTTTGCTATATCCAAACTTCTTGAAGATAACAAAAACGGGACAAGAACATTATCCTTATTGTACGTCAATTGTCAATGGCAAAATCGTAACTTACCGAGCAAATATTAATTTGCGTCGATAGATGTATATTTTTATTTTTTAGATGACACTAAACAAATATATGTCTGTGTTAAGCTAATATAGCTCTACTGACATAATAGGGCCTTACAAGGACCCCTTTATGTGTGTCCGTGAAAGATTTTATATTGAAATGCTCAGCAATTCTTTTTTTTGCATAACGATACAGCAAAGAAACTGAATCACAATTCTACGAAAGACCGGTGGTGACATTTCATTTACATGAAATCATAAAGTTGAAATCGTATAATAGTGAAATTGTGACATCTTTAAATCCTGAAATGAAGAAGTTTTGGCGAGAAATCGTGAAATCATGAAATATTGAAATTGTGAAATCGTGAAATCATGAAGTTGTGAAGATTTGAAAAAAAATCGTGAAAACAAGAAGTTGTGAAGTTTTTGATAGAAATCGTTAAAAATCATGAAATCGTGAAATTGTGAAGTTTTGGATAGAAATCGTGAAATAACTAAATCGTGAAATCATATAATCATTAAGATGTGAAGTTTTGGATAAAAATCGTTAAATCATGAAATCGTGAAATCATAAAGATGTGAAGTTTTGGTTAGAAATCGTGAAATCATGAAATTGTGAAATCATTCCAAAACTTTACCTGAAATTGTGAAATCTTTTTAAAACTTCACAATTTCAATATTTTATGCTTTCTCTAGTTCACGATTTCTCGCCAAAACTTCTTAATTTCATGATTTCACGATTTTTCTTCAAAATCTCTTCAGAATTTTACGACTTCAAGTTCATGATTTCACGTTTTGAGAATGTGAAGTCGTGAAGTTGAAGTGTCTTTCGTACAATTCCGTTAAGATATAATCAATCAGACGAGCGGTGTCATTACCTTTAGTTCATAACCGGTGTAACGTTGTAAATTGACCGCCATAAAATAATGACCCCCGGTTATTATTGTATATAGAATAGTGACTCCCCGGTAATAATATTATGACCGGGGGTCATAATATTATGATTCCCCCACACTTAGAAAAAGACCCTTACATAGAATTCTGACCCCTATAGAATAACGACCCCCTAAGCCATTCCCTAACCCTATCCTATCTGAGGTATATGTAAACTACAACATAATTATCGCTACCGATAGGCATCGTAGGAAAATATGGTATTGGCACCCATCAGTCCGTGCGTGAGTACATGCAACAATTATTGTGACCGCAACTCTAATTCATTATTGGACGGAATGATATAAATTTTCAGAGATTACTACTAAGAATTTAATGGACAATGTGTGTCATGAAAATACAATCATCAATCAATCATTCTATGTTGCAATTCTCTGGGGAAATTGGTGAACATTGGGGCTTTTTATGTCCGTCAGTCTGTTATGAAACGTGTGCTTTGCTTATAACATTGCAATTTCTTAATACCTGTTCATCTAACTGGCAAACGACAACAGGATTGTGATGTAGTCAAAATTAGATGTGAATATGCCCATTTGTCAAAAAAGCTTGAAGATGCATTGAAATTTGCCATTTCATAAGTTCATATTGGACGGATATATACCCTGTTTCAAAACTTGACTGTTACATTGGCTTTAACAGTCTTTCAGAATCAACTTCCTTTGCCAATAAGTTCATTATGTAGCCGAATTCCAAAGACCATTTTCATATTTAAATTATCTGTTTTGTTGTTATTCCGGCAAAGAAAACGGGGGCAACACAAGTGTTTAACTGAATTCATAAGATATGTGTATTGTTGTGTGGACCGTGTAACACATTTCGACTGCTTCTTACGTTAAACGTGAATGCACACCTGAAAAACAAAACACTGCAAGATACATGCAGTTTTAAGATGAAGTTTTACAGTTTATCCATATTTTTGAAATAGAAAGACAATGATTAATCTCCATAAATTTAGATGATATGTCTAACATACATGTATGTTATTTTCTTGTTTAAGCTAGGTTATATACGACAAAAGCAGTATGTATCGTTTACCCAGTAACTTAAGTTCATTCGAACCGGATATTTTTTAAAATTGTAGAAGATTCTACAATGTAAAAAGCTTATTGTTTTATAACTGAGTTTGACTTAATGTATTTGTGACTGTATTTTAAATTTCTTTACTTAACGTTTTCACCTTAAATGTTGACTTCTTTACTTACCATCTCATTTTTAGGCATTAATAACTAATTGTTCGCAGTTAAAATGCTCATAACAATAATAGAAAATGTGCTTATATAACATATATTTACATCTGTAACAAAATCTACCATACATATAGGATGCCAATCTTAATTTTTTACAGTACGTGTTAGTCGTTAACGGAAATTATAATGTTGTATTTAAGGATTGAATCGATAGTTGATGGTTTCCATTTGGGTATGGAAAACAGTTGGGTTGTTTAAAGTGTGTGAAGCCCGAAGGGCTTAACGCGTACTTTAAACAATCCAACTGTTTTTCATACCCAAATGGAAACCATCAAATATTGATTCAATCCTTATATTTACACTCATTAATGATCTCATTAATACAGAAATAACTAGAAGAATTCGTACTATTACGGCGTTTTCGAATGGCTGTTGGAACAGCTACGTTGATGACAAAGTGAATGACGGCACGCTTTTTCGCAGCAACTCGTGGCAAAACGTGCGTGCAAGGCGACGTCACACGTTAAAACATCGTGCAACGTCCAATAAATTGTGAACGGCTCTACTGTAGCCACGCCTTTTAAATAATACGTCACACTGTTTACCATCAGAACTTATGATTCGTTAGATGAATAAGACTTCATCGTAGAGGATGAAGTTGAAGTGTAAATATTATATTATGAATAATGTTGTGTCGTTGAATGCTACTGTGTTGATGTCGCAACTACTTGTGGCACTAATTGTTCATTTGTAAACATTTCATGTCGTTCGTTTGATTTATGGTTAAAAACAAGCATATATGTTTTTATACCACGACATCTTCTCAAATAAAAGTCAAAGACGTAGTCGGCTTCATCGCGCTAAATAAGGCAACGGATGTTTTAGTTTATTACATAAATGCAAAATTATGACAAAAATGTAAAAATGTGTCAATGAAATTTACATAAATATATTTAAAAGAACCATTCATATTTTTCCTAAATACCTACCATGAGACTTCCAAGGAAAATTGATTGTATATACAGAAAGTATTTAAATAAAACGTAAAACCAAAGTGGAACTTCAAATGAAAGTAATGGTTGCGTTATACTATGAGCAGTTATGAAAATAACATATAAAGATAATAATACTTTCTTCGCTTTATTGTTTTAGTGTTTTAGTGATTTATTCCTGACCTCCCTAGGCGTGTTGGTGATCTTTTAATAACTGTTACTAAACTTACAAAAATGAGAAAATTTCGCCGAATAAATGCGTTTTCATATTTTTTATCGTTTAGATGTCTGTGGATCTGTTGGCATGGACGTTTGCTCCTCATATGTTAAGAATGAATCTTACTGCGCTAAATTAGGGTGCTGTTGGAAGAACCAAACTTGCCTTTATCCAGGTAAGTTTTAATTAGTTAACGGGTTTCTAGAGCTATTTGTTGTACTCTTGCTAGTATAGCCTGTGAACAATAAAATTTATTATACTTATGATACACTTGAACAAGAGGACAACTTAAAAATAAGCAATTGAATATATCCCCTGTGAAATATTAAGAAAAACATAATTGTCCTGTATGTTTTTGTAATTGTGGTTTGCCCTGGTAATATTAATAGATTTTAATAAGTTTTAAATAATCGTAAATAAATTTTACACGGAATCACATGTATTTGTATTAACAAAGAAGCCCAGATAAGTGCGACATTTTTTTTTCAAACATTATTAGTTATATGCATGTATTCTATAAGTCAGCTGAGTTTTTTTATAAAATACATTTTTAGAATTATAAGACAAATAAATATTATACGAAATCTTATAAATTGTTAAAAAATGCAGGAAAGAATTTTAACAGTCAGCTAGTCCAAGCAATGTGCAAATGTTTAAAATCTTGAAACATTTTCGGACATGATTTCATGTGGGTTGTTTTTTTCAAATCGTTAGTATACTTATATATAATAGTTTGAAAATGGTGTTTTGAGAGATGCGTTGCATTTATGTGAGTTACATGTACTGTAATTTGGTGTTCGCTATTCATCCGAATGTTGTTCTTTTTCTATCGGAACTAACAGAGTCCATTTAACGCAGGCTGTGTGTTCATAGTCTTTTGGTTTTTATTAAACGTTCGTTCGCTTTCTTGCGATACACTTGACTCCAAATGAATGTCTTCCTTGTAATAAAGCAATCGAGTTACCTACCTACCAAATAAATTCCAACTCTATTACATTTTCAGAAACACTGCTTTTAATTATTAAATTGCTTTTGGTTAATTCACAATTAACATTAAATATCAGTTTAAGTGTTAAACATGTCAATATTATCCTGGTCAGTGTAAAACCTCTTTATGTACAGTCTATAGTATTCCTTGGCGCTGTATAAGTAGACCAAAGATTTTGTATTAAATTTAATTTTTTTAGTACCAAAGGTAAACATTTGATGTAGAAATTTGCAAAGAGCCGTGTTAATAAATACCATTTTCATGTTTTCAAAGTGAGTTTATTCATTGATTGAACAGCGTGGATCCTTTTTTACACATTCATTTCAAATATAGACCATTTATATACTGTACACAACTTTAGATTATATAGTTATTTGGTTTCTTGACGGGGAATGTGAGGATATATTGCCGGTCTGGGTGTCATATTACCCGAGCCGCAGGCGAGGGATAATATGACAACCAGACCGGCAATATATCCTCACATACCCTTTCAAGGAACCAAATAATTGTTTTATTATACTGCAAAGACTTTTTCAGACAAAAATAATAAGAAAATATTGATTTTTCATCTATTTCGCTTATTTAAGGTGGTTCGCTTGGAAAAAAACTAACCGACAGATTTTGTTTAAACTCGCTATAGTTCATCCTTATTCAATTCGTATTACAAAAATGCAAAGAAAAAGATAGGTCCCGGATCTTGTTTTTTCGCAACATCGATTTGTAAATGTAGTATGTTTTCATAGTTTATAAGGTTTGTAAAACATCATAAAATTGACAGTCATGAGGGTTTCTCGATTATTTCTACTTTCCAAACAATTATATTTTAAATTGCTAGATTGAAATATAGCTGGATAGGATGTATCTTTGAGGTAAGGGTAACGAAGACCGACTAATCCTCGTAACTGAGAAATCCAAAGGATTTAATAATACCCCACCCACTTTAAAAATACCATGAAATTTTGACAATTTAAAATTGTTTGCCAAATAAAATCTAACCGATAGATTTTTTTCAAAATTGCTAAATTTTATCTTCAGTCAATGCTCATTCAAAACATGTAAAGAAAACGATAGGTCCCTGACCTTGATTTCGCGCTAAAGGCATTCGTACATGTATCATGTTGTCGTCTTTTTTTAAGATTTCAATTTAACAGAAATTGGCATGTATTGTTTAATCCCGTCTTTCTGTCTCTCAAGAAATAATAGATTTGAGGTTGATTATACACAATGTAATTTAAAAATAATGATTTGATTTAGAAAAGATAAAATTTATCCTCCCAATTAGGAAATAATCAACATGTAAATTTACCCCACCCACTTCATAAAACAAAAATTGTATCCTTGTTTTAAATGTTTAATTTTAAAAAGCAACCAATGATTTTTTTTAAAAAACTTGCAGTACATAATCTGAAGGTCTTACACATACTGAAAATGGAAAAAAAAATATTTCACCGAACGTGTTTTTATGTGATGGGCGCTAGTAAATTAAACCGATCATATTTATGTTTTAAGCAGCTTAATCATTACGTACCTGCGTGCTTGATATATTGGCGTTTTCTTTGTTCTAAAGGCTATCAGTTTAAATATCTCCTTAACATGTTTATTGTTAGATTATCAATGTGTGTGAAGTTAACATCGACTGATTGATTCTCATTTAAGACAAAAATGTGCATGTTTATTTACCCCACCCACTCCAAAAGAAATAAGAAGGGATATTGACGGACTTTGAATGTTCATTATCAAATGCTATAAACATGATAAAAACACAGAACTTTAAAATAACATTTTATTTTCATTGTAGGTAAGGATACATGTATGCCAACAAATGAAATTATTTGTTTTGAAAATGGAGCTTTTTTACCAGATTTGAATTTTAAATGTAGCATCATCATGTTTGAAGCTACATTTAAATAAATTAACATTAATGACATGTTTCCATTTTCATTGTTCCAAAAAACAACATTATGGACTGCTTAACATCTTAATAAATGGTATGAGTAGTTATCTGGAAGGGAGATTGTTATGACCAAGTAAGGCATCAGTATTGAAGAACAAGGAGTACTTAAATTATCCCACCCACTTTTTCAAACTTAAAAATATGTCAAATTAGAGGTCTGGGGTTATTTGTATGAAACCAGTGATTTTCAACTCAACATTCTTCAGTTTGGCACCTTTTATCTATTGAAACCTAATAGTTCCTTTACAGCATGATTTTTGTTTGTAATGTTTAATCACCTTTCCATTATGGAAAGTTAACAAGTGTTTTATGTGACTCCAAATGAACTTTACCTAGAGGGCAAATAAATACAGCATCTGAAATTTGGATATTTAAGAAATCTTACTCCAATGACAAAATCCAATGAGTCATTGCTCCAAGAAAGTTCATGTACAGCAACTGCAAATTATACACACATGTCAAGCTATTTGTTCTTTGACATTAATTTTATTATAGACATATCTGTCTTTTCTCAAGTCATAGATACACTTTTAAACATATAAAAAATCTGTCAAGTGGGTAGTAAGGAGAGATTAATAAAATATATCTCTGTTAACAATGCAGGTACAGGTAAACATGAATAAAATGTTTCATTAACAAATTTCTTATAGAGCACTAAGTCTTGTAATAATTTTAAATAAATAGGTTAAAAAAAAGAATGTAATTTGTTATAATTGATTATTTATATTTCTAACACAGTTACATGTACATGTACATATAGATATCTGGTGGTTTTATAGCCAGTAACTGGCTTTATACCTAATTGAACAATATTTTTTGTACATAACTTGATAAAAATACTGCTTTTATATAAAACTAAATTGATAAAACATGATAAGATAATTCTCTGTATTAATTATTCTGAGACTGAATGAAACATCTGAAATAAAAAAAAATCACATTTCAATGATTTGTAGTTGTTTCAAAATTGTGTTCCTTCTTTTGGTAAAATACATGTACAAAATATACTAATACATTCCAAATTCCTATACTGTAACTAATATTCAAATTGTTATTTACATTTAATTATAACTAACCAAGATTTACAGTAAATAACAAGAACTTAAAATCCATGTCTTGATTGTACTGGCAAAAATGTTATTTTTTATATCCTGATTATAACATGTTATTATAGTGATTGGTAAGAAGTAAATAAAGAATGCATGAAGTTTATTGTGATTTCCTTAATGATAGAATGAGTCCACTCTTAGACAATTATGCCTTGGGCCTTATATTAACTTGACTGCACTCTGCCAAAAGGTATGAACAAAACTTAAATTAGATCTTTCTTTGGTAACTGAAAAGAAACAGTGTTTGCATGTATACAGTATCTCTTCATATATCGAACAGACTCTCAGACTTGTGCGACACTTGCCATTAGCATCATTTTTCTGTGCCGCAATCTATGGTCTGCCCTCCTAACAATTTGTAGTCATATTAAAACAAGCAGGTGGCTCACCAATGGTCCATTTTAAAACAAGTTTATAGTCAGTCTCAAACCTCTGACATGTGGGGTGTATGCTGTAACTGCATTATTACAGAAAAGGAGATAGTTAAAGTTGGTCAGGACCTGACAGAGGCTGCATATTTTTTCTAGTTATATTATTATTTTTACAGTTAAAATGTCTTACCTGTTCTTTTACAGGAATAGTGGACCTTTTACCATTGATTTATGCTTGCAAATTGAGTTCAAGGTCAATGATGAATTTCACCAGTGATAATTGACAAATACTCAGAGATGTTGTTGACGAATCAACAACCTAACTTCGCATTAAATTCATTACCAACTAGCCTATCTGCAGATCTCTGATTGGTCTGATTTATCTGAACTCTTCTGCTGGTCTGTTCCATAGACTAGTTCCAATCTTCTGCTGGCTTGATCCATATTTCCAATCTCAATAGCAACTAACTGAGTACCTATCCACTTAATTAATTCTTGAGTCAAGAGAATTCGGTACAAAATCCATGATGTTTGTAAAATTTCCATGAGAAATAAAAAATGTTGTCATCGTCCTTGGCAACAGCTTGACCTTGGTGACTGTTTCTTTAACTTGTTGTGAAAAATCGATTTTTGCGGAAAATTCAGGTAATGAAGGAAAGAATTTATCTTTCCACAAAGCTAGACCGGATTACGCAAGATACGGTCATCTTAACTCAAGAACTGTTTAAAAAAACATTCGGCAAATCAAAATCTGCACAAACGGAAGTAAAAAAATGTTCTCCAACTTTTGATAACGGTGATTGTCGCGAACAAAATATGTAAATATGACATCAGTTAAACTTTATTGCTGATTTTATTGCCCCATATGTACTTATCAGAACAAAAATGTTCAAATTAATGACTTTTTTACTTTTGCGACAACTTGTCAATTTACGTCAATTGGCACATGCGCACTCAAGCCAGCAATCTGCCTTAATGCCGCACGGCTTAATTCCCCTATGAGAACCTCAATAATTACATGTCTGACGTCATTAATTTACTTGCATGACGTCACTTCTATAGAAATTGAATGGATTATCGATTTGATATTTATTTACAAAATTTGAGAATTATCTGTTCGTTTTCAACGTTAAAAACATAACACAAATATTTTCTGTAACAATTTTAGTAATCCCTAAGCATACCGCTTGATAATTTACAAAATCGGCTTCAAATTATGCATTTTTCCGGAAATTGAAAACAAAATGGCGGACGACACCAAAAGGTGGGAGGCCAGAGGGAGAAATTAAGGCACGTGCGTTCATATCTACGGCCGAGCCGTAAATACGGATATACATCAACGTCAAATTATCCAATCAAACTCAAGCAAATTTCTTTGCAGTATAATAAAATGTTTTTACCTTTTGTTTCAAACATTGACAGATCCACCGATCGTAACAACATACAACATTGGTAGTCAAATAGAAGGATTGCCAATGACAAAGGAAATACAATGCATTGGCCTGAAGAAATTCAATAACACCTTTTCTCATGCAAAGTGGACAGCATTTGACTGCTTTGGACCAGTGCCAGATAATGCAGGATTTGTATGTGAATATAGTAAGTATTCGATGTTTTTGAAACAAAAATCAAAGTAGCAATATTGAACCTGACAATTTCGGGAAATTCGTGTGAACTAACTAATTAACTCTCTGGATACTCGAACAGAAACACCGTTTATTGCCCTAAACCGGCGAATAAATTTCACCGGTTAGTGTTATTTAAATGCATACTTTTAAGAACCGATAACATTTATATTGAATTAAGGGCTCGCCACACTCCTCCCAACCTTGTCCATCGATAAAAAGAAAATTATCAAAATCTCAATACAGGCAAAATGCCGTTCAATGAAACTTTGCAAAAATGAATGTTACTAATGAATCTTTATTTTGCATACAGTAAGATACGTTAGAAAAAGTAAAGAAAAAAAGCTAGACCTAAAAAATCCTTAAAATTCTATTTACATAAATTCACAAAAACTAAGCGATACAAAACATAATTTTAAAATCCCACGTGAGTGCAATGATACTGACAAGAAAATGTTGTGTACTTTGTAAAAAAACTTTCAACTACTTAAAGAAAAATCAATGATTGTCATCCGTTTACGCGACCAGGAAGCGACCAGGAAATTGAAGTTCAAACACACTTTTTCTAATATCTCGAAAGTCTACACATGTAAGTCACGAGGACACAATAAATTGTTGCGAGTATCATATTACTTATGTGGACATTTAAAAATGATGTTTTGTGTTGTTTAGTTTGTGTATTTACGTAAAAAGAAAGTGAGGGAATTTTAAGATCTCGCTATTTTTCTTTACTGTTCTAACTTGTCTTACCATATGCAAAATAAAGATACATTAATAACATACATTTGTGCAAAGTTTAATTGAACGGCATCTTGCCATTATTTGAGATTTTGATAATTTTCTTTTTATCGATGAATAAGGTTGGGAGGAGTGTGGCGAGCCCTTAACTGTCCGTGACACATCGGTTATTTTTGGTTCTTCATTTGAGTCTACAAACTTAAAAACAATTAGTAATTGAAAAGATGAATTTGATTTACGGCAGTGGCCTAGCTTCTCGTAGGCACAATTTCACTGTCGTGTAACAGCTGCCCTGTACCAAATAGTGGGTACCCTGTGGCAGTCCGCAAAATGGCGACCAGTTGGGCGACAAAAATGTATGTGCTATTTCGTTTCCAATTTATATACACATTGTAAGGTATAGACTTGTATACTTGGATCATATCATGAAAAGTATCGTTGATTAATTAAATGATTGCATGCCTGCTTTATTACCGGTGTGTCTTTTTAACCCTGTAATTGATAAAAATAAATGACCTTATTGGCTATTTCAAAATTGAAGCGAGAGCGACGACTGATTTCGGCTTTTTATGCTATGACAACTTCGTTATTCTCGTAATATGTGATATCCCTTTGAAGCGCCTCTAATTGCCAATCTTGTGGTGTAACTATTAAACTGAACAATTATTTTGTTTTTTAGAAAATGCGATTCAAACAAATTGTTGTTGCTACCCTGTACCGCCCCTCGGATTTTAAGAGGGTACCTTGTATGGTCGTTGAAAAAGTGTCGAAAAAGGTACCCTGTATGGTCTACTTTTCCATAAAAACAGCTACCCTGTAGAACTCATTTCTTCTTCATTTTAAGACCAATTTGTATGTGGCATATTACGTATATATCTATAAATGTTATCTTTACCACTGGCCGTTCCTATATGCAGCCGGCAACACTGAAGTTGTGTTTTTTTTCATTGTGCCATTTTATCGTTACAAATATAATCTCAAGTTCTCTTCCTCTCTATTAATACACTATTTAGGCCGTTGATCCAGTGTTCAACGAAAACCTTTAATCATAATCTTGATTCGGCGGGGGGTTGGGGGGCGGGTGTCCACTCAATAACTTGAGTTTCCCTTGGCCTACGCCAAACTTTCTGTGTGGATAGTTTCTTTGAAGACTACTAGGGACTGCTACCCAGATGTGATCAAGGTGAATGACTACTGGTGGGCGGTATTACAGGTATATTGCGATTCGAGTCCTTTGCGATACGCTGTATCGATAAGGTCTCCTAATACATGTACCAGTATAATCGGGAAAATTCGAAAAAGTCCATAAATTGTAACCAAATTATTAAACTTCTTGAACGTTACTTAATAATATCCGTAAATTGATCTGTTTTCTTGCTTTACATACGTTTAAATGTCAATAATTATAACAGCGAATGTACCAGATCCCGGAATAGTACGGCAATACCGGCAATAACTTTCTTCCAAATTTACCATTGCATCGCAACTGGGAGACACGGCGGGCGAATCGTAAAGATCCAGAAGGAAAAGCTCCAGTTTGGAAGCATTTTGGTCCTATAATGTCCAAATCTCAGACTTTTTTAGAATATAGGAAAATGTAGCTGGCTGTTTTACTTGTAAAATTTCGGTCAAGTGGTCGGGTGGAACTACACATTTAACAACTCATTTGCGAAGACTAATCCAATGTTGTTGTCTGCAAATAAAAAGGTTGAATGTTGACCCTATATGGAGAAAACTGTTTCTCTTGAACGTAAGCGAAAAGTTCAGCAATCTTTGGGTCATGCTAGGGATTTGTATCTCGGCGTAAAGTGTACAACAATATATAGCGGTACGGGCCTGCCATATCACGATACGTACCGCGGTATATTTTGCGATCTTACACATGCATTCGAAGTTATCCATCGGTTAATGAAACGTAATTATTTAGTGTGAGTATTGTAGAACAGTTGTCAAAATTATCTTCGAAACAAATTGGGGTTTCAATGACTAGATTTAAATAGCCTAAACATAGCATGACCCAAAGATTGCTGACCTTTCCGCTTACGTTCAAGAGAAACAGTTTTCCCCAGGAGACCCTATCGATACAGCGAATCGCCAAGGACTCGAACCGCAATATACCGGTTAATCCGCCCACCAGTAGTCATTCACCTTGATCACATATGGGTAGCAGTCCCGAGTAGTCTTCATAAAAAACTACCGACACAAAAGTTTGGCGTAGGCCAAAGCAAACTCAAGTTTTCGAGTGGACATCCGCCCGCCAGCCGAATCAACATTATGATAAAAGGTTTTCGTTGAACACCTGTTTCAACGGTCTATAATAGTGTGATAATAGAAAAGAAGAGAGAACTTGAGTTTTAAAAGGATTATATTTGTAACAATAACATAGCACAATTAACAAAACACAATTTCAGTGTTGCCAGCTGCATATATGAACGGCCAGTGGTAAAGATAACATTAATACAATATGCCACATACAAATTGGTCATACAAAGATGAAGAAATGAGCTCTACAGGGTAGCTGTGTTTATGGATAAGTAGACCATACAGGGTACCTTTTCGACACTAATCCAACGGCTATACAAGGTACCCTCTTAAAATCCGAGGGGCGGTACAGGGTACCAACAACATTTTGTTTGAATCGCATTTTCTGAAAAACAAAATAATTGTTCAGTTTAATAGTTAAACCACAAGATAGGCAATTAGAGGCGCTTCAAAGGGATATCACATATTACGAGAACAAAGAAGTTGTCATAGAATAAAAAGCCGAAATCAGTCGTCGCTCTCGCTTCAATTAGGAATAGCCAATAAGGTCATTTATTTTTATCATTTACAGGGTCAAACAGACACACGGGCAATAAAACAAACAATCATTTAATCAATCAACAATCCTTTTCATTATTTGATCCAAGTATACAAGTCTATACCTTACAATATGTATACAAATTGGAAACAAAATAGCGCATACCTTTTCGTCGCTTAACTGGTCGCCATTTTGCGGACTGCCACAGGGTACCCACTATTTGGTACAGGGCAGCTGTTACACGACAGTGGTGAGTTGGGTATTCGCTTTACACAAACAGCGAATACCCTAATGTGACCGAATCCACTGTCAGCAGTGAGTTGGGTAATCGCTTTACACAAACAGCGAATACCCCAATGAGACCGAATCCACTGCTAGCAGTGAGTTGGGTATTCTGTATACACACACAGCGAATAACTTAATGAGACCGGATCCACTGTCAGCAGTGAGTTGGGTATTCGCTTTACACAAACAGCGAATACCCTAATGAGACCGAATCCACTGTCATCAGTGAGTTGGGTAATCGCTTTACACAAACAGCGAATATCCCAATGAGACCGATTCCACTGCTAGCAGTGAGTTGGGTATTCGGTCTACACACACAGCGAATAACCTAACGAGACCGGATCCACTGTCAGCAGTGAGTTGGGTATTCGCTTTACACAAACAGGGAATACCCTAATGAGACCGAATCCACTGTCAGCAGTGAGTTATGTAATCGCTTTACACAAACAGCGAATATCCCAATGAAACCGAATCCACTGCTAGCAGTGAGTTGGGTATCCGGTCCACACAAACAGCGAATAACCTAATGAAATCCAATCCACTGCCAACAGTGAGTTGGGTATTCGCTTTCCACCGAATGAGACCGAATCGACTGCTAGCAGTAAGTTGGGTATTCGGTCTAGACAAACAGCGAATACCCTAATGAGACCGAATCCACTGCCAGCAATGAGTTGGGTATACGGTCTACACAAACAGCAAATATCCTAATGAGACCGAATCCACTGCCAGCAGTGAGTTGGGTATTCAGTCTACACAAACAGGGAATACCCCAATGAGATTCAATCCACTGCCAGCAGTGAGTTGGGTATTCGCTTTACATAAACAGCGAAAAACATAATGATCATTAGACCAAATCCACTGTCAGCAGTGAGTTGGGTTTTCGGTCTAGACAATAAGCGATTTACTCTAATGAGACCGAATCCACTGCCAGCAGTGTGAGTTGTGTATCTCGTCTACACAAACAGCCAATACACTAATGAGACCGAATCCACTGCCAGCAGTGACTTGGGTATTCGGTCTACACAAACAGTGAATACCCTTATGAGATCCAATCCACTGCCAGCAGTGAGTTTGGTATTCGGTCTAGACGAACAGCGAATACACTAATGAGACTAAATCCACTGCCAGCAAACAGCGAAAATAGGAACATTTTTACTTTCAAAATTCTTGGTTCACTTTATGTGACCAGAAATAATCCGGACTAACATTTTTTGGACTCAGAAAGTAAGTGTTCCAGAATAAACCATGTAAGGGTGATCTGGAACTTCCCAATTTTTTGTAATTTTTATTGAATTTAATGTATTTTCTTCATTTAATCACTTACTGTCCTTTGTAACTTATTTATAACTTTATACCGAGTGCACGTGACTATTTTGGAGGACGATAGTAAAATTGCTAAAGCAGGACCCAAGTTTACCTTGATAATATGTGTTATCGTTTAGCGACCGGAAGATGTTTGGGACTGCTGTTTTTGACTCGGGCGATAGCAGTAAGTGATCCGTAATAAACCATGTTGGGGTGACACGGAAATTCCCAATTTTTTAAAATTTTCATTGAATTAAATGATTTTTTTATTATATGATTTTTTTTCATTAAATGTTACTCGTGTATTTTATACCGGGTGGGATAAACCATGGTTTAGTACACGGAACGCAATGAAAACGCACGACTGTTAAAACAATGAATATATTTTGCAAGCTTTATTTCCTATATCAGGTATTAGTGAAAATTCTTTGAAGGAATATGGTACAGTTGCTATAGGAGGACCGATTTCAATGTTTACTTTTAGTAACATAAAATTATGATGACTAATTTTCGGACTTAGAGTAATGTTCTTGCTATAGCCGAAATTAAGTATAGGTTAATAAATGGGCAAGCAGTGCCACTTGTCGATAACGGCCCTGTCATACGAATAATGGCCCGAGGGCTTTAGCCCGAGGGAAATTATTATATGGCAGGGCCATTGTCGACAAGTGGCACTGCTTGCCCATTTATTAACCTACTTATTACATTGTGCGTTAATCTCTCTTCACTTTGTACTTGATTGGGCACTTTCATTGATACAATTACTACATCATGATGTCAGTGACTACGTCATTTGAGTTTATATGTGACGTCATTTAACGAATGTTTACTATTTCATTCAGAACCATTTGTTTATTTTGTTTTAGCTCATGGGAAATGATAGGGATTTGCTAAACTTTGAATGCTAGAAGTGATAATCGTTATATGAGTCTGTAAATGCAATGATTTGAGAGTGTTTCATTTTATACCTCTGCTGCGAGCTTCTTTTACACCAGGCTTTTTGGCTAGCTATGTGAATATTTTGGTACAAATGAATGAAAAAGAAAAAGGAAAGATGTGATTTTAAATTGGGAATATTTTGCGGGTATATCGACGGCTGAACGGAAAACTGTCGTAACTCACATTTTTTTCAAAAATCATAGTTTTCCATAATGAGAGTTCATATTACATACAATGATCTTAATGGAAAACTGTCGTATCTTAGATCATGAACTAATTTCATGAACAACTGATGATGTCACCATTGTGATATCATGATATCTGGAACTGTTCAACCTTCACAGTACAGAGTACTGAATACAATATTTTTTTGAGGGCTGAACATGAGAAGTTTAGCAAACTTGTCTGAGAGTAACACTTAACCGAGGTTATGACTACAACAATTATGTACTTTTAATTTTTCCGCATTGATTCGGAGTAAACTCTTGAAACTTAGATAACCAGTTTCACTTCTTTTTATGGTATTGGCATTCAAATACATAGTGTGTTCATAAACTAATGACATTTAATCAAGGTAGGGGTAAAACTGAATGTCAAATAGTCTTGTCTCACCGTACATTCAATCAGTGCTTTATTAGTTACGTCCTTTGAAGGTCTTTGAGCACGCTACTTATGTACTAGGTTAATAGTACTAATAAAATTTCTTTTGTTTTAATATTTCTGCCACTTTAAAGATGGGTGGTTTCAATATCCCAGCCAATACAGTTTTGGATATTGTTCAATCACCCCAAGGATATAATTATTTCCTGCTTTTTAAATTTTGCCTCTGGGATCCCCTGTCAAAATTCCATTCTGTTTAGTTCCGCCCATTGTTTTCTTGTTTAGGGCAAACCCATTCTTTTATCTCGGGGGACCATAATATTATGCCGCTGAACTTGGAATGGTAGTAATCTGAAAATACCACATTGACGGTTCCATCACATGCATTCCATCGTTTGGGATGGATCAAAATTGTACTGTTTATTGATGTAAATATTGTGTTGCACTCAACCCTGTGCTAGGTGGCGTGGGCAGTAATATGCATTTCCATTACTGTCCATGAACAGGCTCAATCAAACCGAGTATGCAATATTTTCATATTTGTCGTGTTCGGTGGCTTTTAAAATTCCCTTTTCATCTATTTCAATAGCTTTTGTGAGGAGGATAGACTGAAACCAGTCTAAAATGCAAAAACATCTTTTACCTAACTATTTAAGCTATCGCATCAACTAGATCAAACAAAATTGACAAAAATTATTTAAAAAATCTTTGTTTAAATAAGAATACGATGGTTCACGTCCAAGTGAAACATATCCGCAACATGTGTTTTGTGCCTTTTTTTACCCATTCCTTGATCAAAATTATGGTTTTCAAAGGAATGTTGGAAGTTTAATGGTAATTTCATAAGAAAAGTGAAAACGAGAAATCGTGTAATATGCTAAGTTTGAAGATGATACTCCAATTTCACACTGAGACTTTTTTTTTTGGGGGGGGGGGGGGGGGGTATCAAGGCTGTTCCCTCTTTCCTAAAAGTGTATTTTCTCCAAAATCATAATATTTCCCGATTCTTTTTTCATTTTTTTTCTTCTTCTGATTAAATTATTTTTATGAAGACATATTTTTGTGGATTCAACCAACAGAAGATCATTGCCTTGAATCGTTGCTTTTTTACCACTGTACATAAATACAGGCAAGAGCTGAAGTTATTGTTAAAGCAACGTAACCAAAATTTGAAAAGATACCTTACTATCCCAGTTTTGAAAATTGCACATATTTTCCCAATTAAAAAGACACATGCAAAATAACTTTAAGGTGTTTTTCTTTTAAGTACACTATATGGACAGAAATTGGGATGAGGGTTTGCAGCGCAACCTTTTCCCATTTATTGCTTCATTAAGTGTTCCTTAAGTCATTAACACATGCCCAATTACGTCATTCCAGATAGCTTAAAATCTACCATAGAACCTACCTATTTATATCTTTCTGAGGTTAATTTCATTTTGAGTAGATGTTTGTTTTTATTTAACTATTTCGCGACAAGAATTTTTGGCTCTGTGGCACAGACCAACATTTTTATATCAGTTGGTTTAGTCATTTTGTATCTCTGAGGTTTTTATAAAATTATCCTTGAATATAATTATGCTTATGATCTTTATTAAATAATATATAAAGTTTACAATTAAATTGCTTTTGTGATTTGACCATGATCCCAAAGTTTTAGTACATTTGGCTCATCTGTCAATCAACACAGTTGTTACCGAATATAAACACAAAAGGAAAAGGAAATTAAATTTTGCCATAATTAATCAGACTACTCTGTTAAATTACTCCATGGATATGCCTTTCATCACATGAGCAAAAAGTGTAGATCTGGATCTAGATCTACACATCTGCTTCTTGGTCAGAAATAACCTAATGATTCTAAAAATGAATATTTTAAATCCAAATAAGGCAGCACAGATGTGCCGACTGATATGGAGCTCTACACTGTTAGCCCATCACACCCAGCAATGAAAGGTACAACCATGGAGTAAAGGGTTGAGGGCTCCTTGCTTTCAGCTAAACACCCATTGATTTTGCCAAAAAGGGGTTAGTTTTCCATTACAATTCAAATTCTGTCGCAATCATCGTATCAATAACAAAATTCATTAAATACTGGAAAAAAGCAATTTTTGCAAATAAAATTAAAAACAAAATGTACAAAAATAGCAGTAAATTGTCTTTCAGTGAAACCACATTCATCAAAGTTTTGCCTTATAGCTCATATTAATATCTGCTGTTTGAAAAGAAAAAACTAGTTTGTTATTCTAGTCAAAATTAATTTCTGATATGAAACTTATCTGAATTTATTTTCTCCGTCGAAAATATTCATTAATGGTTGAAAGTAAAAGACATTTTGCATTAGTTTCCAAAAATTTACTAAGACTTTCACAAACTTCATGTTAATCTATGGAAGTCAATATGCAAGACAAGTATACAGTTGAATTTTCAAATACCTACAGTTGAATCTGCCTTAGAAGACACCTGTATTCAGCAGCCATCTGTCTTAAACTGAAATCTTGTTATAATTTTTACCCGTATAAACAGCCACCCGAGTTAAACAGTCACTTTTTGTCACTCCCTTAGGTGGCTGCTTAATGCAAGTTTGACTGTATATAAAAAGAATACTATCAAATGTTAAACATTTGATAATACAAGAATTTTGCAAATAATAAATCCAGTATACTGCTTATAAATCAACAGTGTGCATTGAAGTTAATTATCCTTAGTCGAAAACTGATCAACATGCATCAAAATATACATTTTATAACCTATAAGGCATTAAAGGAAGTGAATAAAATAGAATGGGTACCAAAAAAGGTCCAAGAAGGTATTAATATCACTTGTAATGTCAAAAGATGATAAGCTGTTTTGAGTTACGACAGTTTTCCATTAATTTTAGTATCAGTATTTTAAACATTTCAGATGTAAAACTGTCGTAAGTCAAAAATTATTTAATATTATCTCAAATAATTTTTTTTTCAAAACATTAGATTTTATTATGGTAAATTATTGATATTTTATGCCTATTTGTTAAATAAAAACTTAAGAAAAATATTCAAGTAACAAAATATAAAGTTTTTTGCTTCTCCTGTAAACTTTTGAAAAAGTGAGTTACGACAGTTTTCCGTTCAGCCCTCGATATACAGTTTATTCTTATTTTAATGATGAAATGTGATTAAACCAATAATAACAATTGAAAACCCAAAAATAAAATCGCAGGGCCATTATCGATAATGGCCCTGCCTCTCATAAGTTAATGCCCTGCGACCTTGAATAACGCTTCCGGTCGTAACGTTAATTTGTCACTATTTATAGTAACACATGTAATAATCCGGAATAAACCATGATGTGGTGGGCGATCTGGAACTGCCCAAAATGTATTGGAACAAGTAATTACCTGTTTTTCACCGAAAATTATTGATCTTCGGCGATTGGTTACTTTGTAAAATGTCTTGTTTTTGTACAATAGTTTAAATTTTTATGATTTTGTTTGTGAAAGGTGCCGATTCGATTAACGGAATCAAAAGCTCTGTTTTGTAAATTTATTTTTCGAATATTAACGTGTCCGTTGACAGTGAATAATGGTTTTACCGATCACTTCACAAAAGGGTTTATTTTAAAATAAACTTGTCCCCAGTATCTTCAGATATTCAATGTAAATAATTGTGGTCGTAGTCCAGGACTGGGATGCGATCAAGGTATCCTTGAGTTACCTTGCGCGCATTTCGCCGACCAAGAAATCCTGAATTGTAGTCCTATTTCCTCGCACTGCAACACATTAGATTATAAAATCGGATAACCCGTTGTTTTAATGGTTAATACTAAGGTTAATTTAAGATCGCGAAGGAAGCGAATAGTATTGATGCAAGCCTAAGATTCTCTTTACAATTCCATCCAGATGTCCTGTGTGCATCTGTAATAATATGCCGTAGTTTTATTATCTAACATTAACAGATCGTTAAGTCCATTAACTTAACAGTATAAGATAATAACTGGTGTAAGCAGAGGTCGAGGATCTATCCTCTGCATACCTTACAATCATTTTGCTTTTATAGTTAAATCTTTAAAAAAAATCTTGTCTTAAATTGACAGCTTAAATATTTCGTATGTAGCATCATCTAGTGGTCCTTTATCAAGTGTGCTCAAATCATGCCCCTGGGGTTAAAATTGGCGCCGCACGAGGTGTCCCTTCTTTTACGTACTTAAACATTGAAATATTCGAAAAAAACGCAAGATCTTTAGATTTTGATAATTGATATGTGGCTTTGCAGTCAAGTGTTTATGTCACTGTTTTAATATGTTTGATTTTATAGCACTTGACAACGCAACGAAATGCTTTAGCTTCCGTATTGTACTAATCTTACTACAATACCTCACATTGTAATATAAGTTCCTAACAGCATAACAGACGTGAAAAAAAACGGTCGACAAAGGAAAAAAGGTGGTACACTGTCGCTGATCGAAGATTTCAGTGAGAAGTGCCTAAAAGGGGGCGAAATCTCAAAATGCAAATGGTCCCAAGTTAGTAATATTTAACGAAATAATTAATAATTATTATAAACAAAATTATTTGTCACTAGAAAATCTTGTTAAGTGGACTAAAAATCGTATCTTGGTCGAGGGGGGGGGGGGGGGGGGGGTGAAACGTAATTTTCACACTATTTGTGAAATATCCGCACGCATTTCACACCGTGTGAAAAATATGTTTTGTGAAAAATGAGGTCAACAAACCAGGCTATGGCATGAAAAATGTCTCATTGTTTTGCAAGATTGAAAAGTATAAAGTTGCATTGTTAATTAACACATGAAGTTCAACTCAGTTCATAATTCACCTAGAATATTTTACTTTGAGGCAGCATTTCAGGTAAAGAATAGACTGATTTTCACAATTTCCCACCTCCACTTTCGGCGTGGTGCTTTTTCACTCTTTACTTCGTTATTAAAAAGATATCATTTATTTAAACCAGATAACTTTAACATGTCTCTATTAATAATATTTCTTAACCAAATCCCTCGTCACCATTCACAATCGTCCCCAGATTGAAGGGAAAACAAGAATGTATACGCCATGAAGGTCTGCGTAATCAGTCTGGCTATGCCCTTTGGAATAAATCAGTAAATTGGCTCATCCAGTGCGGTGACAAATGCAAATATACCAGAAAGCTAGTCTCTAAGGATACATTGCGTGATTTGTAATAGTAAATGTTGAGTTATATGATTCGTTCTGATAATACAGTATAAGGAAAATGTAATCTTATCGATTATTCGCATTCGTACAACTCCCAGGAAGTATATGCATGCACTCTTAATGACTTAATGTTCAGTCCGTTATTATTAGATCATTTGTTTCTATGTAGTGGCACTGTTTGCAGAGACTATGATGTGCCGAGTCTAAATACATGAACCCTTCTTCCAGATTTCAGATTATGACTAGAGAAAGTGAGAGAGAGAGAGAGAGAGAGAGAGAGAGAGAGAGAGAGAGAGAGAGGGGGGATGTAAACGTTGTCCAACTGTACCAAATTTCTCCAAAATGGTAAAAACAAAAATTCATTTGCATTTAGAATTAAGGTACAGATGTGCATGTACAAAGGTACATTTAAGCTCGGTTAAATAAAGGAATTTTGTTTAATTCAACAACAAAAAACAACACAAAATGAGCGTTTCCGAATCACCCTTACGTGGGTTATTCCGGATCTTTTCCGGTCATCACCTAAACATTACTTTCTAAATCAAAAGCAATAAGTTTGAATAATTTCCAGTCACTAAAAGTTGACCAAGTTTTTGCAAGGTCAAAATGGTCCTACTTTAGCATACTAAATACTAAAATTGGGTAGTTCCGGCTATCGCTTCAACATAACTTCCTGAGACCAAAAAATGTCCAAATCATTTCCGGTCTATAAAAGTTAACCAAGAATTTTCAAAGTAATTTTTCTTCTTAAGTAACTGTACTATATTCCTTCAAGACGGTTAAACAAAACCCTAGTCACTTGAAGTCGTAATAAAGGTACCAATTAGGTACTAAAAATTCAGCGTCGATGAATGAAGAAATTAAGTTAAATTCAATACAACATAAAAATGGTAGTTCCGGATCAAACCATCATAGTTTATTCCGGGCCACTTGAAATTGTTTTCAATGTCGTGTCGAACGCCGGATTTGAATACAAAATGTCAAACTGCATTTTGAAAGCCCAACGTCTGTTTCACATCTCGAAATTTTCGAACGCAGAGCTGAATACCCATAGAAAACATAAAGATGATTATCTTTTGCTTAAATGCAGATCTGAATATCGATCTTATAGCTGTTCAATGTATAGATGAATGTCTAACCCAAAGCGAAGACCCAACTCACTGCTCACTGTGGATTTGGTCTCATTAGGGTATTCGCTGTTTGTGTAAAGCGAATACCCAACTCATTGCTGACAACGGATTCGATCTCATTAGGGTATTCGCTGTATGTGTAAAGCGAAAACCCAATTCACTGCTAGAAGTGAATTCGATCTCATTAGGTATTCGCTGATTGTGTAGACCGAATACCCAACTCACTGCTGTTAATGGATTCGATCTCATTATGGTATTCGCTGTTTGTTTAAAGCGGATACCCAACTCACTGCTGGCAGTGGATTCGATCTCATTAGGGCATTCGCTGTAAGTGTTGACCTAATACCCAACTCACTGCTCTCTGTGGTATCGGTCTCATTAAGGTATTCGCTGTTTGTGTAAAGCGAATACCCAATTCACTGCAGGCAGTGGATTCAATCTCATTAGGGTATTCGCTGTTTGTGTAAAGCGAAAAACCAACTCATTGCTGGCAGTGGAATGGCTCTCATTAGGGTATTCGCTGTGTGTGTACATGTAAAGCGAATATCCAACTCACTGCTGGCAGTAGATTCGAGTTCATTAGTATATTCGCTGTCTGTGTAACCCGAATACCCAATTTACTGCTGGCAGTGGATTCGATCTCATTAGGGTATTCGCTGTGTGTAAAGCCAATAACCAACTCATTGCTGGCAGTGGAATGGCTCTCATTAGGGTATTCGCTGTGTGTGTACATGTAAAGCGAATACCCAGCTCAATGCTGGCAGAAGATTTGAGTTCATTAGTATATTCGCTGTCTGTGTAGACCGAATACCCAATTTACTGCTGGCGGTGGATTCGATTTCATAAGGGTATTAGCTATTTTTTTAAAGCGAATACCCAACTCACTGCTGGCAGTGGATTCGAATTCAGCTGGATATTGAATATCCAATCCCCAATTCATAACTCACTGCCAACTTTACACACCTACAAAATGTGATTGGTTTTCTTTCAGAATGCAACGACACATTGCCGGATGCACCCACGGTAATGAACACGATCACAACTTCGTTGGGGAGCACAACAAGTAAATAACTCAGTTATACATTTAGCTCACCGTTTGCCTCGAACCGCATGGACATCATCGTTGCACTATGGGTATACAGGGTGATTGCCGCTTAACGGGTTCTATAATCACAATATACCCAAATAAAAAAAGTTAGCCACGCGCTTCTTATCATTAAAGTGTTCATTTTGGAACACAATTTTTTTTAATATTTTATTTTAGATATTTTAATATACAATTTGGGAACATTGCATTTCCACCTATTAGAAATCCGTAAAGTTTACATAGAAAATTTTAATTAGACGCATGCATATTTACTACAAGTTATTCTAAAATACATCCAAATATCATATCATGCCTAGTCCCACTTATACATAACAAAGCACAGACACACAAACAAAAGGAAAACCATTTGAATAGAAACTCTGCAATTGATGTTTAAAACGTCTAGATAAAACGATTCAGATATTGCGTACACTAACTGTCACCTGTGAAAATAATGTCAGGTTTAGAAAAAAAAAACAGCAAAATATTTGCCATTGAAATCGAAAATAGACAAGAAGGAATAACTTTACGAATTTCTTAATATATAACATATTGGTATTTGCCTTGTCAAGATAATTTTCTGAAACTAAGCATGCAAATTTTGATCCATCCACATTCCTTCACTAACATCTACCTGGCCTACAATTCGTTTTTGAAAATTTAGTAAGTTTTCGTTATTTGCAATATTTGTTCCCTCAAAATACCTCACTCCCTCCTAAAGTTCATCACTTTAAGAATTAGGATGAGAGATTTGACTCCATAGACTGGCAGTCACGGTATCCAATCTATGCCGCGTTTACGCCGCCTTTATATTCCGTAATGCAACGATCAACTTCAGAAACTTTCAAGGCCGATGGTTACGTTGGTTATGCTTATTGCCATGTTTGTTCTATATGATTACACTCGGGTGAGTTTGATGCCTGCATGAAAATACCGACGTTATTGGCAAGCAAAGTTATGCCTGGTTAGAAGGAACATTGTCTTTGTCTTAAATGAGCTACCAGAAATAAAACACATTGCATGATTTGATTAATATACATCTGACAGACTAAATGTCTTCACCGGACACAAGTTCTGTTAAAATATGGTTAAAATACTATTAAACAACTAATATCCTAGCGGCCATGTTCTACAACAGTTACTAGTATATCATTACGTATTTTAAACCTGGGATCTGGTGATGTGCTCGAGAATCTATCGAATAGCTTTTTATTCGTCGATACAAATTATTAATAACTGTTGTTTCAGAATATAATACTAAATGATATAACTCATTTGACTTGATACTTACTTTTTAAGCTAATGCTCCAGTCTATATCTTTAAAAAGTTTAAATATTCCACGGAATTTTAAAGTTAGATGGCCTTTAATAGAGCATGTTGTTTTAGGGTAACTTTAGACAACACTAAATTTAAGTGTCTTATTATGACTTTTGCCAATGCATTGTTTTACTGATAACACTATGCTAATATTGCAGAGTAAGGAAAGAAAAAGATTGCCATCCATAATTTTTCACTGAGCTCTCTGTGTGGCTAGAGATTTACCAGTGTCGTACAAGAACATTTTTCATAATCTTGAGTCATCATGAATATTAAGAACAAAAACGTTTAGCCCTTTAATTATTTACAATATGTTAATTCGTTTGAATAAATCCGTTTTCTTACAAGAAAAAGTATTGAAATACCTTTCTTACGCATTTAAAATCGACTAACATATAATGGAATGCTTTAAAAATCATTTCGCACGCAAATGTTTTATCTGTGATTTATCTAGAAGAAACTTTTCCATGTAAAAGCAAATTGATAAAAGTAAAATAACATTTTTATTTAATGTTTAAATAAAACATTCCAGCACTGAAGACCGACAGCCCTATTAACGGTTCTGCCACCCCACAAACCTCGACACTTAACAATGTGAACGGCGCAGAACCGACAGTAAACACTACAGCAAGCTTAGCCAATCCAGCACTTAAGACCGATAGCGCTGTGAATGGTACAGTCACCCCAGAAACTTCGACACTTAGCAGTGTGAACGGCGCGGCAACAACAGCAAACACTACAGCAAGCTCAACAAATCCAGCTCTTAAGACCGATAGCGCTTCGAATGGTACAGTCACCCCAGAAACTTCGACACTTAGCAGTGTGAACGGCGCGGCAACGACAGCAAACACTACAGCAAGCTTAACCAATCCAGCACTTAAGACCGATAGCGCTTTGAATGGTACAGTCACCTTAGAAACTTCGACACTTAGCAGTGTGAACGGCGCGGCAACGACAGCAAACACTACAGCAAGCTTAACCAATCCAGCTAGCAGTATAACGTCACCTCAGTTGCCATCCAACAACAAGAATAATGGAGGAAAACATAAACTTGAAAAAGTAAAATTTAATAATGGATATATTGTTAAATACCTTCAACAAATTGAAATTACCAAATTTATTTCCATTGTATGCGAGAAAGGTGAAACTTAACACTAGCTGACACACCACAGAAAATGTTTTGGTTTTTCTCCAGAAGACACATTTTATTCTTTTTTTTTCACGAATACAATAATAATATGATAAATACTGTCAGCGATTTACTTACTGTACATGTTAAACGTAGTTTAATATTTAAAATTTAATTTTTCAGGTCTATATGCTGGGTATCGTGCTTGCAGGTTGCCTTTTTCTAAATGACGTTTAAGCAAATATCTCATTTATTTGACCTTCTCTGTGTGTTAATTTGAAATACTTTGACATAACGAATTCCTACAGACTTATATTGGTGTATTAGGAAGCGAATAAACGCACAATCCAGTAGAATGAAAGTACTAGGAATTTATCTCTAATCTTTAGAATGCCTAGGTTAAAGTGATTTAAATAAGCTTGTTTAAAAAAACGATTTCGGAAAAAAGTGACTCTTTGTGTAAAAAGGTAATTATTAAATGGAGATTATATTAAGTAAACCTTTTTTTATAAAGCTCTTGATATAAATATGATCTTATTAATAAAACAAGAATGAAAATGTTAACGTAAAAACAATCCAATAAAATGTGATTAATAAGAATTTTTCATTGTTGCACTTTTCCCTTTGTGATTAAACTGAAACAGTGGTTACATTGCTACTAGAAATTTAAAGAAACGTTCGAACATTTGAACGTCCGGATAAGATTATGAACATTCGAATGCATTTAATATGTTTGAAGCATTCGAATGTTCTTGAAAATTCAATAACGATAAATTCTCGTTTCTTTTTTAAAGTTAATTGTCTGTATCAAGAATGGCAATCAAGTAGGCTTGACACACATACAGTCAAGATATTAAAAAATAATTGATTTTTAGTACACAAAATACGTGTAGATAGCATGTCAGTATATTTACTTCTACTCACGCGCGCGTTCTTTTATAACATACGGCTAAAATGCGGATTGAAATAAATTGTGGTACACATCCATAATCAAATTTTAAGTTCAGAACATAATTCTAGAATAAGAATGTGATAAAAATATATAGTAATTATAAAAATTATTCACTGCATAATTTAACGATGATTCAAATTAGTAAATCAATAGAGCCATTCATTAATGAAAATCAAGTTATTCACACATATTGTAACTATCAATTATTCTTTGAAAACCTTTGACACGTGAAATATAACGATTAGGGGAACAAGTTAAGTGACAATATTTGGACTGGCATGTTTATTTAACACATGTCATTTACGATGGGTTAGAGTTACAGATGTTCCATTTGGAGACAATGCTTGTGTACCAGGAAACAATTAATTACTCAACACATTGTGGCAGTATTTCATCTTTACTATACAGTCAAACCTTTCTTTAGCAGCCACCCAAAGGAGTGACAAAAAGTGGCTTCTCTACACAGGCGGCTGTTAAAGACAGGTAAAAATAAGAACAAAATGTCAGTTTAAGACACATTCAAACTGGCTGTTGAGGACAGGTGGTTGCTATTCGCAGGTGGCTGCTAAGGCAGAGTCCGCGATTTATATCGTGACGTATGGGGCGCCGTCACCGTTAACGTCACTTCCGACGTTTTGTTATTTTATGTTGTTTATATGCGCTGTGAGTCAATAGAGATTTGAACCTACACAATGCGTTCGTTATCTACTAACAATATTTCCTCCTTTACATTGGATTATAGGAACAAGCAAACTTCTATAAGATTCTTGTGAATGTCCCAGGGATTCTAATCCTCTAATATAGGTTTCCATTTTATCATAAAAACAATATAAACTTACCACGCTGTTGTTGGGTCTTGGAAGTTCTAGCAACGACTGCATATACGTGTGAACAATCTTCTGAGGTTGTCTGAAGCGTTCTTTGAGTAGACTCACTGCCTTGGAATAGTTAGCATTCGTCAGCGGAAACCCGTCTATACACCGTGCTGCTGTAACCAAAGATCTCAAGTAGTTGAATTTCTGAGGTCAGATAACTTAATATTCAGATGAACCTATGACTCGTAGGAGTCCCAAAAAGTCTGCCAGTTTATTAGATCTCATCAAAGGTAGGAATCGTCAGCTTTGGAAGCTTATGCTGCATATATGTACTCGATCCTGTGTGTCGTTGTACCATCGGGTCTTCTTCGCGAATATCAGAACTGTTGTTTGTAATGTTAAGAGTCTGCTTACTGGAGGAATCCTGTAGTTTTTGAATTCTAAGGTGTAAGTCGTACGAATATTCCTCACTTTCTACGATTTCTGTTTCAATATCATCAACTTGATTATTTTTTCATTCAGCCCTTTGATGATTTCCGCTTTCTCTGTTAAATACTCTGTCAGCGATGTTAACCCAACGGCGACATTTCAGCATTTATTCCGTCTAATTTTCTTTGAATGACTGCGATGACCTTCCCGCGTCCAAAGAAGTTTCTGAAGGTTCATGATGAATAGTCAGTAGGTCACGGCACCAATGTGAAGTACTTACCACTATACGATCAAACGTGTCAGTGGGTGTCTTGATGGTAACAGGCATGGAAATTTCGAACTCTCGACCAATGGCGCATTGTGAATTCGGCCTCCACAACGGAAGCCACCATCGTTGTCGATAAATAGTCGAAGTTGCTAGACGAGCTGTGACCATGGTTTTCTTGTTTTGATGTTGTCAAACGAGCCAGGATCAAGCTTAAGCTGATAGACGACTTCCGGAAGCGATGGAGACACCAATATTTGACTGCTATCAGAGAACAGCATCGTTCATCAGGATGTAACGATCAGTCAATAGCCGTTGGAGATGTGGTTCAATTACACGACGACGTTCCACATGCACAATGGAAGTTGGCGGTAGTTGAGGAATTCGTGCGCGGTTAAGATGGATTCGTCCGGTCAGCGAAAAACAGAACAGATCGTGGTGTAACTAATAGACCGATTGTGAAACTTTTCCCGTTAGAAATAACAGAACTGTGAAATTTGTCAACTTTAGTGACTGAATTTAGTGTATTTTCAGTGTTTAATTCAGAATTGAGTAATTTTATTTCTTTAGAAACTCTAGATATTTGTACATGTATTAAAAGATTAATTTACATTTTGCGGCCCCCAGAATGTCCGCGATTTATAACGTGACGTATGGGGCGCCATCGCCGTTAACGTCAATTCCGACGTTATGTTGTTGTATGTTGTTTATATGCTCTATGAGTCAATAGAGATTTGAACCTACACAACGCATTCGTTATCTACTAACAATATTTCCTCCTTCACAGGCATGTTAAACTGTTTATTTTTCATTCCATATCGAAGAAATATTATTTTCACAAAATTCTTCTATCGTATAGCTTTTTCTCGCAATTACGCCAGCTTCAGTTTCCTCGGACGTTCGGACGCAGCTTCAACGCTTACTTGACCGGTTAAGTGTCACGTGCAATCTTTGTAACAAAACACTTTCATACTCTGGTACTACAAGTAATCTACGTGATCATCTTCTAAAAATGATTTGGAGTTATTTCTCAGATAGTTTGCTAAATACTTGTAAAAGTTATAGAGATAGATCCGTAGACAGACTCATGCTCCGATAAATAAACAACCTATTATAGTTTTTGAACACTCGGACATTATCGGCAGTTTCGTTGTATCGGGGATAATGCGGAAATTATGGAAGCATATTTTTGCCACAACTTAACTACAAAAAATAACGTGAAAATAATGGAGGATTTCGCAAAAAAAAGTTTTTTTTCGCGAAAACATCCATATTTTCACGATTAAAAAAAGTTATGTAAACACGAATTTATTTCTGTTAGTGCTCTAAACTGCCACAACATAAAGATAAAGTTTTCGTGTAAATAATGGAGGATTTCACGAAAACACATAACATTTCACGAAACCTTCAAAATTTCACGAAAGATATTTTTGCATGAAAAAAATGGAAGATTTCACGAAATCAGAGTTCGTGAAAAGAAAAACAGATAACTATGGAAGCATATTTGTGCCACAATTTAACCACATAAAATACCGTGAAAATAATGGAGGATTTCGCAAAAAAAAGTTTATTTTCGCGAAAACATTCATATTTTCACGATTAAAAAAAGTTATGTTAACACGAATTTATTTCTGTTAGTGCTCTAAACTGCCACAACATAAAGATAAAGTTTTCATGTAAATAATGGAGGATTTCACGAAAACACATAACTTTTCACGAAACCTTCAAAATTTCACGAAAGATATTTTTGCATGAAAATAATGGAAGATTTCACGAAAAACAGATAACTTTTCATGAAAGCGTAACAATTTCACGAAAGATGCCAGTTATCTAAAAATTATGGAAGCATATTTTTGCCACAACTTAATCACATAAAATAACGTGAAAATTATGGATGTTTTCGCGAAAAAAAGTTATCTGTTTTCAAGAAAAAGAATCTGTTTTCGTGAAATCCTCCATTATTTTCATGGATACTATATCTTTATGTTGAGGCCCTTTAGAGCATTATCAGGAATAAATTCGTGTTAATTTCTTTCGTGTGTAATTTATCTGTTTTCGCGAAAAAAAACTTTTTTTGCGAAATCCTCCATTTTTTTCACGTTAATTTATATGGTTAAGTTGTGGCGCAAATATGCTTCCATAGGAAATAGATGAAAAGGGAACTTTGATAAAGACAACTGGTTTCACGATTAATGTGATTGTTTGTGAATAATTCAAACATTCGAATGCAAAGTTATTCGAACATTCGAATGGTAAAATAGGTGAAAAAAATGCCATCCCTAATGGCTACTTTTACTTGATGAAGAAACGATACTCTTGAACAATTTGTATCCATAGAATGCTACATATCAGTTTCTTTCGATCAATACATGTTGGGTAAAATAGTTGCATTTCATCAAAAATATAAATTGATATTGCTCCTAGTGGGGGGGGCGAACCCGCACCGTACTGTGACTGCGTCTAGCCAATCCGATGACGCTACCAACTGACCTAGCCGGGACAACCCCAAAAATAGTTGATCGGATAACTCTGGTAGGCCTTATCATCACTGCATGACATCGGTAACCGATTATTTAGTTTTAAAAAACAGATTTGACTATAGGAACGGGGAGACTTTCTACACAAATAGTGTTACTGTGAATATCAAATGATTTTGCCCTTAGTAGGGAGCAAACCCGTACCGTACGGCGACAGCGACTAGCCATGCGATTCCGATCACGCATTATATGTCGGTGCGTCTTATCTTTCGAAACGGTTTATGTTTCTATTGAAAAGCATTACATATAAAAAATAATGTTTTTGCTAAATGCGTTTACAAAAGTCATATTGGTATTACTTCATCGAAATATGCAGAGTTTAACATGTCGAATCGTAAAGTTCAACAAAATAGTTTACCGTATCTTTCTAAAGCTTAACTGTATTTAACAAAAAAAAGGCTCATTCCCATCCGATTTAAAACAATTCTCTCAAACCTAGACTGTCCACTTTGGAATGGAGCGTTCTTTAAATAACCTCAAAAGAAAGCACCTCTAATTGTTTACTGCCATGAATATGGAGGTAGGTGTCAAGCCACTGTCACTCTATTCATATATACATAGTCAGAACACTGGTATGACTTGCACACCATTATCAAAACATTGGTGGACACTTGTCATACCATTGGTAACATCACTAACAAGAAGATTGGTAAACCGATCTCAACTCATCATTTTTCACTGCTATTTGTCAAAGGGTTTGCTCAGTTAAAGTTGCACACACTTGAGTGAAACAACAGTCTTGTTAAACTGAAATAGAGACCACCAAGTGAATGTTGGTCAGTGCTATGTGGTAGACATCCTCTTACACAACAACGCATATTCACTAGTAATGTCCCTCATTTACTTGTAGTATAAGTGCAACTATCACCACATTTTAATGTGAATTTATATGTTGTCCCTCCTTACACTACTAACAGTGGCAAAAAGCGCAAATGGTAATCAAGCCACAGTTCATACAATATGCACAAGTGGTAATGCAAAAACAAGACCTAGTCCTGTTTCACAAAAAACAGAAGCCCATGCATTCACATGCGGATAAGAGAGCCAGTGGAAATGCACACATTCAAATTATATAGCACCTAACAGATAGATCACTCAATCTGGTCTAAGGACAGACAGTTGGTAAATACGCGAACCGAGTATCTTTACATGGAAACGAGCCTAATAATTAACTAAGTTTAAATCTGGTGTACTCGTTACACCATAATAAGCCATTCACAAACTATCTGAGGCGATTCATAATTTTAAACAATGTGCCATATAGTACATATGTTAAATAGCTATTGCTTTGTACATTTATCAATCTTTGTTGGAGCTGTTTCGCCCTTTGGAATCTGACCATTAAAGACATTTCCTTAAAATTTCTTTTTTAAATAAAGGAATAGATTTTATTGACCTTCCTAGTATATTTAAAGATAAAACAGTTCAATCGGCTGTTCCTAATGATTTAAAGAATACTGAATCGCCTATGGTTTGTTATAAATACAACAAACCAACTAGAAATACAATTTTTAATTACAATAAAATTACCTCTGATTTACAGATCATTGAAAATACACCAAAATCTTGAGAGTGTTTAACTTCTAAATTTTGCTATAAGCCTGTCGGTCATATTGTTACTGTTGATCTTAATGTAATCAAAGACTCTAGAATTCGTAACTTAATTTCTAAAGGTCCCAAATATAAAATTCCATCCAAAATTGATTTTAATGCATGCCGTGCAGAAATTGCTGAGTCTTTAAACCTATTTTGCAATAAATGGTGCAAAAGAGAACATGCTGAGCCTAATGCACTTTCTAACTGGAAAAAAAACACATATTCAAAATAATAGACACTCGTATATCATTTTATGAAAGAAACATTGCTTTATTACCACCTCGACCTAGTTTTAACTTTCGTCATTTGAAAAAAGTAATTCAAGACTTTCATAACAAATTTGTTTTAACACCTGCTGATAAGGCTTCTAATAATGTAATTATAGTGTGACGGATACACTATATTAATATTCAAACTGAAGAACTGAACAGCACTAATGCTTATATACTGACTTCTTCATCTGAGAGTGATATTGTTACTGCACACACTCTACACATTACAAAATTAAGGATCAGTATTGAGCCGAAACAAGACAAAGTACCTACTATGTATTGGTTGCCTAAAATGCATAAAACACCGTACAAAGCAAGATTTATTGCTAACTCTAGTTCTTGCACTACTACTAAATTATCCGTGCTCTTAACATCTTGTCTTACAGCTATTAAAGAACATATTATTAGGTATTGCGATAAGGTTTTTGAAACTTCTGGCAAAAATTTTTTTTGGTCGATTAAAAATTCAAATGACGTTTTGAAAAAGCTTAAATCAAAAAATTTTCAGGCGTTCTGTTTGTCTACTTATGATTTCTCAACTTTATACACTTCGCTCCCTCATAATTTAATAAGAGACAAGCTAACCAGTCTCATTGAAAAAACGTTTGCTAGAGAAAATAAAACCTTCATCGCTTGAAATGAACATAGGGCATTATTTAAAGATGGTCCTTTTGATAATTATACTTATGGACTTGTCAAGACCTAATAGAGTCGCTAACTTTCTTACTGGATAATATTTATGTTAGATTCGGTACCTCTATTTATAAACAAGTAATAGGCATCCCAATGGGTACTAATTTTGCACCCCTTGTTGCTGATCTGTTTTTATACTGTTATGAAAGAGACTTTATGTTATCTCTTTCTACTGAACATCAAGATGACATAATTACAGCTTTTAACAGCACCTCTAGGTACCTTGATGATTTATTCAATATAGATAATAACCATTTTCCATTACTTGATAATAAGATTTACCCTAAAGAACTACAACTTAATAAAGCGAACACTTCAGAAAAGCAAGCAAACTTTCTTGATCTAAATCTGTCAATTGCAAATGGTTACGTCACTTCAAAAATATATGATAAAAGAGATGATTTTAATTTTAATATAGTAAATTTTCCGTTTTTAGACGGCGATGTTCCCCGTGCAACATCTTACGGGGTTTACATTTCACAGCTTGTTCGCTTTTCAAGAGCTTGCAACGATGTTCATGATTTCAATGAACGTAATTTTTGCATTACAGAAAAACTTTTAAAACAATGTTATCGGTATCACAAATTAAGGAAAACCTTTTGCAAGTTTTATCGTCGATACCCAGATCTAATTCATAAATACAGGTGCAGTTAAAAATCACTACTGCAACAAGGTATTTCACAGCCAGTTTTTTATGGAGATTTAATTTACAAACTTAAGAAGATAAAGGGCAATGTTAATTGCTCCTGGTTATTCGTAAAAACCATCTGTAAATTTACAAAGAAAGGTTACCAACATGATATTTTACAGCGCTCTGCATGCCTGGTGATTAACCCTTCTACACTTGATCATTATGCTATGCTTACCTCTTTGGTTGTACGACGGTGGCAGGGGTTTAAGAGTTTATGAAGGTTTATGGTGAAATCTTTTCTTAAAAGAACCTAGAAGCTCGTTTTGTTTCTTTCATCGTGTTCTTGCTGATTTTACTCCAGGAGCTCTTTGGCTTTGCAATGCTATTAGATTCTTATGTTTTATATGTTTGTGTGCCTTTGCATGCAACGTTGTATTTGTGTTGTGATATGGGAACCTGTTGGAGCAAGTGTGAGGTTGGTGCACCCTAGAACCTGGTTTAAACCCTCCAGTGGCAATTTGATTTGCCACTGACCGTTCCAAGGCGGTAACCCCTCGGGTTCTCATTTTTGTTAATTGTTAGTGGTGCCTCTTTTGAAACTGATCATTTTATTAACCATGCTCTCTCCCTCTCTTCTTCTTGACTGTGTGGGGAGGCTGTTTTTCTGAATGTGGCGATTCCTGATATGCATATTTCAGCTTTTTGTAAATATTAACATTACCATTTAACAGCAGACGCAACGCGTTACACTAGAATGAAAAAAAAAGATAAAACAAAACAATTATCGAATCTTTCAATACTGAAATACTGACAAATAAGCCAATAGTGCTTTCTTTTGAAATAGCAGAGTCATACATGTTACTGACTGACAAAACAATTTTAGCCCTTTCAAGAAAACGGAGGATGCCAAGAAGAATGTGGTGAAGCGCGATTGGGGTTATCAGGCTAGTAGATCCCCTTAGAATTATGTCAATTATTGATTTATTTTTCTTTTCCATATTTTTTAAATGCGCTTATAGCTAAAATGACTTTACGCTTATTTTTATTTACAAAATGACACTAAAAGATTTACCATAACATCTCACGTATGAATCAAACAACAATTCAAACACATTTACCGCCTTTGAAGAAGAAAGACGTGTTTGGAAATGCAAGATATTTACAAATTTACTGCAACGGATCATCAATACATTCAATATATAGATCATTAGTCAATTTACACGTATACAAAGAAGTTAGCGAACAGTATTTCGGGTAAGTTCAAGCGGTCTACATGTCTAACTTTATATTTCTTCAGTCAATTATGCGCCTTTTGGGGGTTAGATTTTAATTATTAGGGTATAAGTTTTTTTTGTAAAACAGTAATTAATCGCTTATTAGGAATCGCCACATTCAGCAGACACAGCCTCCCAACTCAGCCAAAAAGGAATGGGGAGAAGAGAATATGGTAATGTAATGATCAGTTTCAAAGTAGACGCCGCAAACAATTAACAAAATCGAGAACCCGAGGGGTTTGCGCTTTGGAACGGTCATTGGCAAAACAATTGGCCATTGGGGGTTTAAACTAAGTTCGAAGTTGCGCCAACGGGTTCTCATATAAACAAACAAGTTGTCTTGGTGAAATAACTCCAACCCACCCGTCAGCCCGACAATGTTGCATGCAAATGCACACAAACATATAAATCGTAAGTGACTTATAGCATAAAAAAGCAAAAAGGCGGGTACCGAGACGAGAGCACCTGGATTCAAATCAGCAAGAACACGATGAGATAAAGACACAAGTCTAGCTTCTAATTTCTTTTAAAAGTTGTATGCATAAACATTCATAAACTCTTAAACACCAGGTCCTGTCACCGTCGTGCAACTAAAGAGGTAAGCATAATGATCAAATTTAGATGAGCTAATCGCTAGGAATGCAGAGCGCTGTAGAATATCATGTTGGTAACCTTTCATTTTGAATTTACATACGGCTTTTACGAAAAAGATGGAGATTTTAACATAAAGTAACTTTTTCTACTGATTAAATGTGTTTTGGTATTCCTGGTGTTCAAAACGCTGTAAAATTTTAATGCTAATTGCTTCGTAGATTTTACTTATTCCACTGATGCAGATTTCATCAACATAAACGCAGTACGGCTATTAATACTTTGCGAAACGGAACGGGGTGGAACGGAACAAGTTATGGGGTACCAAACGGGGAATAACTGTTTCCATATTTTTGACTTTAAGTAAAATTGGTTTGGCTGGGCACTAGTTATCAACTCTTTTATAGAATCTTACATGAGATATCATGTTATACAAGAAATATTGAAAGAGGTCGTGCAAATTGTTAAATAATAAATTCATGCAAGTTAATAAATTTTTCCTGGACGACTTAAATATTTTCATATTAAATACTTTACAAAGAATTACGGACTTTTTATCACTTGATATGAATAAATGTGGACAACTATAATTTTGAGATCTGGAATATTATAACTCCGCAAAAGATCCGAGGATAATCGGCACACTTTATCATGTTTATCACCGAAATTACATGATAAATGCGTCATCTTTATGCAAGATAAGCGTCTTATAATGAAAATGGTTGTTTATTACAAAAATAATTTTTGATGTTATCATATTATACCCTGATTATTATTTTCGTGTTTAAAATGAGTTCGGTTGTGTGTTGTTTCGTTCCGCAAAATACAGTTACCCACACTGGTAACTGTATTTTGCGGAACGGAACAGAACAAACTATAACTGCTGACAGAACAAACATATTATCAATCGTCATTATCAAATAAACATCGAAAAAAAGTAACAGGCTGAATGACGTATGACTCATAATAAGCTAAGATTTCAACAATTTCTATAAAAAATCTCAAAAGCTTCTAGGTTTGAAAATGAACGATTCACTGGTCAATAACAATTATCTCGTTAATTATTTCTCGTCGTTTAAAGCAACTGTCCATTTTCTACTGATATTACACTTTTATCAAATATGAAATGAATTTCCCCGTTACGTTCCGCAAAATACAATTACCCACTCAGGTAACTGTATTTGCCGATCGGAACGGAACAAACACTTTCAAATCGTTTAGAGAATTTACATTACGATAAACTTATTGTAATGCAGTTTCAGGATGAAGCATGTGCTATGGCTGAACCGAATCCATGAAATGAAAACATGAGCTGGTCAAATTAACTTATCTCACCAGTTATTTCTCGTCTCTTTTAAGTAACCTGCATATTTTGAAATGATAGTTGTTATGGGCTTTATTACTGACAAGTACACAAAACTATATTTTCTTAAAAATCGTTAGTTAAAATTACGAGAACTTTTACAAAAAAGCAATTGATGAAATTTAATTTACTTATATTTTTTCAAAATGAATAATAATTTTTTGATGGTAGAAAGGGAAACTTGACCCACAGGAGCCTAGGGAGAATTACTATCAATATTTCTTAATTAAATATGAAATGAATTGTTCTGTATTGTATTGTTTTGTTCCGTTCCGTTCCGCAAAATACAATAACCCACATAGGCAACTGTATTTTTCGGAACGGAACGAAACAAAATAATTATTGAAAGAACATATATATTATCAATATTTCATCACGTTATAAACATTAAAAGAAGTAACGGTCTGAGTGACGTATGATATAAGTTTGAACAATTTTAAATTGAAATCTTAGGGTTGAGGGACTGGAACTGATAGCAATTGAATGCGATTTACTAATATACACTTACTTTTATTATGAATATGAAAGTGTTTGTTCCGTTCCGTTCCGCAAAATACAGTTACCCCACACTTTCAAATCGTTGAAAGAATATTCATAATGATAATTTCATTACCAAATAAAAATTGTAATACAGTAACATGATGAAGCAAATGAA
Organism: Corbicula japonica; assembly: GCA_038501625.1. Lineage (NCBI taxonomy): Eukaryota > Metazoa > Mollusca > Bivalvia > Venerida > Cyrenidae > Corbicula > Corbicula japonica. The sequence goes on along the minus strand of JAZAYU010000063.1, from coordinate 2,803,960 downwards.
CAATAGTTAAGACTATCTCATGAAATATATCTCGTCTGTATAAGTAACCTGCAGAGTTTGAGTTTTACTGATTGTTGATTACGACTTTATAACGACAGCTATACAATGCATTTTTGCATTAAAAAGACCTTATTATTACATTATTTTAACCAAAATAGTAATGGATAAAATTACCTCAATTTTGTCAACAACTTTTGATGGGAGATCGGAAAACGGAACCCACAGGAGTCCAGTGAGAATTACTAGTATCATTTCTATTTTAATGTGGAATTCATTCTGTATTATATTGTTTTGTTCCGTTCCGTTTCGTAAAATACAGTTACCCCAAACAGGTATTTTGCGAAACGGAACGGAACAGACTATACTTTTTAAAGTACTATAGATATAACAAGTTTTAGCTTTCCAAAAAGCTAGTCGGTCATTAGCTCAACCTTTTAACAAGACGGCAGAAAAGTTTGAATTTTAAGCCACTTTTATTGGATGCCATACAAAAATGTAAGTTTACTTATAGGTATTTTCTCTTTCGAATGAGATGTATTTAACCTGGTGATAAATCAAACCCTGTTTGCGAACAAGTTAATAATTTCTCTGGAAGTAAACCAAAATGGAAAAGTTTGTCAAACAATATTTTTGTGTCAGAAAGTGTTAGAATGCAACGATTATCAAGCTGTAAATATATATCAAAAGCTACAGAATCTGTTAAAAAAAAACAAAGTTTTTTCACAGTCATAGGGTGGGAGAGAAAAACGTGAACAGTCTGTCAGGGACTCACAGGTATGATAAAATTGTTCTTTCTGATCTAGAACAATATCGTTAGAATGTTGGTATTCACTAAGTATGTCTCATGACTTCGAATAACAACCTAACGCATTGATTTCAAAAGTATGCACTACAGCGCCGTCTTTGTTAAAAAGTTATGCTAATGACCGACTAGCTTTTTGGAAAGCAAAAGTTTGTATTGTCTATTATTGACAGTTGCATGACCCGATTTGATACTTCTGCAGAAGTATGTGTGTTCGCATGTTCCAAAGATTATTTTGTTGATTCAAAACCAAATTACAACTAAGTAAAGCTTAAACTTGTAGTGTCTACTATTTTCAGTTTCATTACCCGATTTAAGATTTCTGCAAAACTGTGTGTTCTGGTGTTCCAAAGATAATTTTTACATTCAAAACAGTTAAGGAAAATAATCAAGGAAGTACCGACGGATGTATCCATATCGAGCTAGCTAAACCATGTAAAACATTCCCTGGGATACCTCTGATCCCCGAGTTTCACAAAATGCTGCACAAGTTCGTAGATTCGTTGTCAGCAAAATAAGTAGATAATCTCTGTTCAGTGTTCTCTACGCATTTTATTTGCTTTGGTTTAATAAATTTATAAGCTGTACATCTTTTGTTTATCATATACAGTGTACATTTACTAGACAAAATCCATGTACATGTATATGTTTATTGTTCGTTGTCGGAAATATCTTTATGAGTAATAAGCCTAGCTGATAAGAAGCTGGAGAGAGGATTTAAGAATAGGTACAGACTCCAAATGTGACGTTCTTCAACAGCCAATAAGAGACCTCTAGGTTTTTATAGATAACGACTGAGTAAGAGTCTATCCATAAATAACGACTGAGTAAGAGTCTAATTATCTAAATTATACGTTCCGTCTGGAACGTGATCTTTGCTTTACATCACTGTTAACCGGTGTTCAGGTAGAAAGCTCAAGTTTGGTCGATTATAATATGTCGGTCATCAGGATGACCGACAATCATCAGGATGACCGACAATCAATAGTTTATTATCAAATGAGCAGTGTAAAGTAGTAACAGGTAACCCCAAGGCCAAAGGTTCTCTTTTTCGTTAATTGTTTGTAGCGTCTTATTTGAATTTGACATACTTTTAAAAACATCATCTCTATTCCTATCATCTTTTTTCGCTGCGTTGGGAGGCTTTGTTTTGTGAGTGAGTGGCGATTTCTGATATGCATATTTCACAACTGAAGAAGGCCAGTGGCAAAAACGTCTTATAAAGAGTCATTGTTTAAAACAATTATATAATTCTTATCCCTACCATGGTTTGTTTAAAGGATAATAATGAATATTTTGTTCCTTCCCGCAAAATACAGTTACCTGTGTGGATAATTGTATTTTGCGGAACGTAACGGAACCATAGCATACTGAGCAATTCAATTCATTTGCATAAAGAAAATATATTTTATTTTATACTTTACAGTGAATTATAGAATTTTCCTGGTGAAATAAAAATGGTTTTTCACTGTTTTCAAACAGTTGAATATCGTTTTTATTTTCACTTATTTTTACGTTGGTACCCAAACGTGCATTACGTTCCGAATGAAAACGTTTACAAAACGGAATCAAGTTTGGTTATAGGACGTCATGGCGTCACGTCATAAACAAACGTTTTTGGCGCCATTTCTTGGAATTTTTCTGTCAAATTCACATAAATTGTGTACTAAAAGCATAAAATAAAAAGAAAATTTGTTTTTACCAGTGTAAGATAGAAATATATTTCACTCGTGATTATAACAAAAAAATTAACTGCTTAATCACGCCCTACTGATATCTGTGTCACTCAACATCCCCACAAAAATGTTGTTATTTCTTGCGATAAAATGCACCCATACGTGCACAACGATTTTGAATAAAGTTTGCTTAACGTTTAGTGAAGAGATTTTAAGGTTATATATACACTGCATAACTGTCTGTTACAGCCTTAAACAATAATCAGTCCAATACCGAAATGTAGGATATTTAAAAGAAGGGAAATTCTTGATAAAAACATTCATTTACCAGCACAGGATTCAGCTTGTAATCATTTTACAATGTTTAATGAACTTTTAATAATGTATATATCCTCTCAACGATTAGAATATGTTTGTTCCGTTCCGTTACGCAAAATACATTTACTTGTTTGGGTAACTGTATTTTGCGGAACGGAACAACAGTATATAGAATTCACTTTTAACCGAAGAATAATTATCACGTTATAAGATATTACTTTGCAAGCTTAAAAGGTATTTTTGTAATGAACAACCATATTTCGTTTCAAGACGATTGTCTGACATCAAAACAAAAATGCAGAACAATTCATTTCATATTTAATTTAGAGATGATGAAAATAAATCTCACCAAGCTCCTGTATATTCCAGTTTCCAATCTCGCATCTAAAAGTTATTATTCATTTGGAAAAATATAAGTAAATTAAATTTCATCTATTACTATTTTTGTTAAAGTTCAAATCATTTTAACTAGATTTTTAAGCAATAAAAGGTGTTACAGAATTGTCAGTATAAAAGCCAAAAACAACAGTCAGTAAAAAACCTAACTCTGCAGGTTAATTAAACAGACGAGAAATATATAATGAGAAAATCTTTTTTGACCAGCTTATCTATTAATTTCCAAAATTAGAAGTTAATTGGACTTAAATGGATTCGGTTCAATCATAGCACATGCTTCATCCTGTTACTGTATTACAAAGTTCATTTGTTAATAAACTAATTATAATGTTCATTCTATTAACGATTTGAAAGTGTTTGTTCCGTTCCGTTTCGCAAAATACAGTTGCTTGTGTGGGTAACTGTATTTTGCGAAACGGAACAATTCATTTCATATTCATAATAAAAGTGTTAAGTAGTAAATCACATTCAACTGCTATAGGGGTTTGTCCCGCAGTCCCTACCAAAAGGTTATTTTTGTGACGAGTTAATTGTTTAGGCTTTACAAAATATATTTGCATGCTGATTTCGTTAATGTCCCGTAACCTTAAGCTATTAGTTTATTAATGCAAAACATAGTTTTGCTAAACTGTTTGTTTTTTCAGACTATCCCAAAAATCAGTCGAAACCGACAGTTGTATTAAACGACGAGAAATAATTCACGAGATAATTGTAAGTGACCTTTGAATCGTTCATTCTCAAAATTGTGTGGGTAACTGTTTTTTTTGCGGAACGGAACGGAACAACACCCTACAGAACTCATAAGTTTATCTATACACTTATCAACAATGTTCATTATAATATGCTTATCATAAATTAAGATGACGCATGTATCATGTTATTTCGGTGATAAAGTGTGCCGATTATTCTCGGATCTTTCGCATAACATTCCAGATTTAACTAGAAATGTGTCCATAGGACACGGATGCCCCCGCTATGCATCGTTTCCAGATACTAAAGTGCAATGATGGGAATAATAGCATTTCAAAGACATTGATGTTCGAGTAATTATAAGAATATGCATAAACTTGATGATCAAGTAAATTATTTGTATTTGTGGCACTGTTGTCTTCTCATTACGGAAATATCTGTGAAGAAGTTGGTGGTAATGCAATGCAATGTCATAGTGAACATTTGTGCCAAGTTATTTTGAAATCCCTTCATTCGTAAAGAAGTTATAGCCCGAACAAGTAAATTCAAGTTTTAGTAACTGTGACCTTGACCTTGGACTTACAGGCTTGGGTAATGTACGCAACACACCGCCTTGTCATGGTGAACATTTGTGCCAAGTTATTTTGAAAACCCTCCATTCAAAACAAAGTTATAGGCCGGACAAGGAAATTCTATTTTTAGTAACAGTGACCTTGACCTTGGACCTACAGGCATGGACATGGTACACAACTCACCACCTTGTCATGGTGAACATTTCTGCCAAGTTATTTTGAAATTACTATATTCCTAATGTAGCTACAACCATGACAAGAAAATTCTATTTTAGTAACAGTGACCTTGACCTTGGACCTAGGCATGGGCATGGTACGCGATACACCGCCCTGTCATGATGAACATTTGTGTCAAGTTATTTTGAAATCAATCTATTCCTAACAAAGTTACAGCCCGGACAAGAGAATTCTATTTTTAGTAACAGTGACCTTGACCTACAGGCATGGGCATGGTACGCGATACACCGCCCTGTCATGGTGAACATTTGTGTCAAGTTATTTTGAAATTCCTCCATTTATAATGAAGTTACAGCCTGGACAAGAAAATTATATTTTTAGTAACAGTGACCTTGACCTTAATCCTTCAGGCTTGGGTATTGTGCGGACACACTGCCTGGTCATAGTGAACATTTGTGCAAAGTTATTTTGAAATCCCTCCATTCATAACAAAGTAACAGCCCGGACAAGAGAATTCTGTTTTAAGTAACACTGACCTTGACCTTTGACCTACAGGCATGGGCATGTTACGTGACACATCGCCCTGTCATGGTGAACATTTGTGCCAAGTTATTTTGAAATCCCTCCATTCATAACAAAGTAACAGCCCGGACAAGAAAATTTTATTTTTAGTAACAGTGACCTTAACCTTGGACCTAAAGGCTTGGGCATGTATGTGACATACCGTCTTGATATGGTGAACAATTATACCAAGTTATTTAAAAATCCAATAAGAAATAACAAAGTTACAGAGCGGACAAGATTTTGCAAGAAAATTCTATTTTTAGTAACAGTGACCTTGACCTTGGACCTACAGTCACGACACACCGCCTTGTTATGGTGAACATTTGTGCCAAGTTATTTTGAAATCCCTCCATTCCAAACAAAGTTAATGGCAAAGTGTATATTTTTCTTAACACAAAATGTAAGTGAAAAAGGGGCATAATTTGAAAATATTGGAAGCATGGTTATGGGTCTTGTTGGTTATGATGTAGATTTTGATGGTGAAAATATATTTCAAGTTTCAAGGCAGTATCTCAAGTAGTTTTTAAGTTATGGGCAAAATGCACAAAATATAAGAAACAAGATATATTCCTATTAAAACTAATGTAAATGGAATTATCAAAGGGCCATAACTTCTGAACGGAACATGTAAGAGCAAAACCCCACCTTTATGCACAACAACATATCAGGCCAAGCATTTTGGTCAAGTTTCATTAAATTCCCACCAGTAGTGTAGGAGGAGTTGCGTTCACAAGATATACTCCTATTAAAACTAGTGTAAATGGAAGTATCAAAGGATCATAACTTCTGAACGGAACATGTAAGAGCGAAACTCCACCTTCATGCACAACTACATATCATGCCAAGCATTGTGGTCAAGTTTCATTAAATTCCCACCAGTAGTGTAGGAGGAGTTGCGTTCACGAGAATATCGTCCGGACGGACGGACGGACGGACGGAAGGACGGACGGACGGACAGGAGCAACTCTTAATGCCCGTCGCCATTTCATGGCGGGGCCATAAAAAGTATAGTTGTCTACATTTATTCATTTCGAGTGATAAAAAAAAATCTGAAACTCTTGTCAAGTTTAAAGTATAAAAATATTAAAGTTTTCTAGGAAATTTTTATTAACCTTCATGAATTTATTATTTAAAAACGTGATCTCATATAATATTTCTTGTATTACATGATATCTCATGTAAGATCCTATTTATATCTACTTATATAAAAGAGTTGATATAAAAATGCACAGCCAAACCAATTTTACAAAAGGACAAATATATGGAAATTGTGATTCTCCGTTTGATGCCCCATCACTTGTTCCGTTACGCTCCGTTCCGTTTCGCAAAATACTAATAGCCCGTAGTTCTCAATCTCCCAAGAAGGAACAAGAAACTGAATCCTTTCAAACAGAAAGTTCACACACTATGAGTATCCACAATGAATGAGAGTGTCCACAGTGTCCACAGAATAGTCTTGAAATGTCCACTATATCCGATAATTAGTGTTGACCCTAACTTAATGAGCTTCGGTCGATAACGCCACAGTTCGGACGCGGTCGCGGTCGTAGTTATCGTTTTTGCCCGGTGAAAAAAAAGTAATTTTACCAAATAACACAAAATAAATTGTTAATGTTTAGGTTAAAAGTTAAAATGGTTCAAAATATGTTAAAAAAACAAGTTCTGGTCACGTGACGTACTGGGAATTCCCTGCATGCAAACCGAAAGTACAAAACCTAATGCAGGTAGAACGTGATTTTCGAGTGAGATTTAGATAGATAGATAAATTTATTTCGGTATGGAATACATATACATATACATGGTCATTTAAATCAACATGTACGGTACAAATATATATAACACACATGCGAAAAATAAGCCATGACATGCATACCAACACCGAGGATAACACAAAAAAGAGAGACTCTAATTATACGCCCGTTTGAAAAACGGGACGTATTATGGGAACACCTGCGGCGGGCGGGCGGGCGGCGTCCACACGATTTCCGCTCTCTAAGTCAAAGAGTTTTTGTCCTGTCTTTATCAAACTTGGTGAATATGTTGGTGGGCATAATATCTGGACCAAGTTCTATAACCAGCCTAATCCCCCATGCACTCCTGAATTATGGCCCTTGAATTGTCCAAAATTACTGTTTCCGCTCTCTAAGTCAAAGAGTTTTCATCCGGTCTTTATCAAACTTGGTGAATATGTTGGTGGACATAATATCTCGACCAAGTTCTATAACCAGCCAAATCCCCCCAGGCTCTCCTGAATTATGGCCCTTGATTTGTCCAAAAACTGAAGTAGCGGTATCTGCTCTCCAAGTCGAAAAATTTTCATCGGATCGTTACCCAACTTTGATGAACAGCATTTTGACGGGCGTATTTTGTGTCAGTTTGGCACTCTTGTTTCCATTGTGGTCCTCTATGTTGGTGGCATGACATAGAGAGCCTTTAATTTATGCAAAGCCTACTTTCAATAAAATATATCACAGTAAGAATTCAACTGTTTTATCACAGATTAGAATTTACAGTATTGCTACCCATTACTCAAATAACAGCGGAATAAATATACTAAGAAGCAAATGATAAAATTAATAAGCATTAGATATTCTACATTTATTTAAATTTCAATAAAGACAAATTATATTATATCACAGTCACAAAGTTAAACCTATTACTAAAACTACTGCCAAGATACCAAGTCTCAACTTTAAAATGTAGGGATAAGAAATTAAAAAATGTGTAGCACATTATTAACAGATAAAAAGAAAAAAAGATCATTATAAACTAAAAGTGTTAAATGATAAGATGAAAAACAAAATGAGTTAAATCCATTCCTATACCGAAAAAATCAAATGTAGATTTGAAAACACTTTTGAAGATTTAAAAAAAAATAAAATTACAAACTGTCCATTAGGTACTTCTTAACAGATATTTTGAAAGAAGGCAACCTGCTAATGTTAGATAATTCCGCTGGCAAACTTTTCCACAAGGAACAACCCACAAAGCTGAAAGATTTTGAGCCAAAACCTTTGACCTTGGGGATTGCAAATCCACCCTTGTTACTTAACCTGGTTTTGTAGGAATGAACAGTGTCCTGTGGAATAAAATATTCTTCCATGTAATCGGGAGCCAGACCATTTTTAATTTTAAAAACATGACATAGGATGATCTGATCTACAAGTTTATTGACTGGTAACCAATTGAGTGTACGGAAGTGATTTGGACCAATATGTGACCTGGCATCATGGTGCAAGGACAAACCTAATCAGCTTATTCTGAGTGACTTGAAGTTTGTTTTTAAGAAGCTGTGTTAGACTGGGATACCATATTGAACAACAGTAATCAAAATGACATTGTATTAAGGACATAACTAGAAGCTTCTTTGTAAGTTGAGTAAGGTAATCCTTTTTGCGATATAAAAATTTTAAACGTGCATTTGCCTTCTGCAACACTGAACTAGCCATTGCATCAAAAGATAATGTTTGATCAATGGTTGCCCCTAGATATTTGACCAAAGAAGTTGCTTTAAGAACTGTGTCATTACATTTAATATTAAGCGATGAATTTGACTTAAGTCTTTGTTTAGACCCAAATAAGATAGACTCAGTTTTGCCTAAATGTAATGATAGCTTGTTATCTACCAGCCACTGGCTAACAAGATGCAAGTCTTCTTCCAGAGCATGTTCAACATCAGCCTTACATTTACCTTTAGTTTTGACAACAGCTGACATGTCATTGACATATATTAAAAACAAAAGTGGACCAAGAATTGACCCTTGTGGAACGCCGCATGTAATCTTAGCGATGGATGAATGTGTACCTAAAACATCAACTAGTTGCCTTCTGTCAGAAAGATATGATTGAAACCATCTCAAAATATCATCTCCAAGAACAGCCGCACTTAATTTCATAAGAAGAGTTTGATGGTTTACTGTATCGAATGCCTTTTGGAGATCTAAAAGAATCGTTCCAATAAAATAACCTTTATCCAAATGCATTCTTATATAGTCTGTCAAATGAATAAGTCACGTGTCTGTTGAAAACCCATGCCGGAAACCTGATTGAGATTTATAAAATAACTTATTACATTTAAAATATGACTCTACCTGATCATAAACAACCCTCTCAAATATCTTGGAAATAATGCTTAAAATAGACACCGGGCGATAATTGCCAACGGCAGTTTTATCATTTTTCTTAAAAATAGTAATTACTCTAGCAGATTTGAGTTCATCTGGAACAACACACTGTATGAGAGACAAGTTAATTACATGTGCTAGAGATTTAATGCTCGTTAGCGTCAAACAATACGGAAACAACCCAGTAGTGCGTTATTGACAGAACACAACTATGCCAACGTGTATATGTGCGACGGAAATGCCTGTAAAAATCCGAGTTTCAAATACGGACGGGTTTAAAACACTGCCCCGTCGTAAAAGTAAAGTACGGCCCACAAAGTAAAAACCGTTCTCCCTTTAACTTTTTGATTTCCTAAGATATCTTCAAAATTCTTTTTGCATCTTAAAGATAACATTCGTGGCTATAATATAACTTTTATTTTGAAAATTTTTCAACTAGAAGATAAATAAATTTTGTCTTAAAGATGGGCCGTCTTTTGACTAAAATTTAGTCGGAAACGAAAAACACGGTTTTACCATTTAATTTCTTTATTTTAAAATATATCTTCAAAATTCTTTTTGCATATTAAATAGGACCCTACAAGCTATGTGAGAAACATTTTATATTGAAAATATCTTAATTTGAAAGTAAATTAATGGGTAGGACTGTGTTTTCCGTTTCACAAGGTACTTTGAACTCTCATTAAATCTGCAATCTTTTCCTCTGTGTTATGAACAGTACTTGACATGTATAATTGCAGACATCACTGCAGTGTCAAAGTATATTCATCTATTAAAATAAACATCTTTCAGATTTAGTAATGTTTAGGTAAATGATAAAATTTCATTGTATATTATGTCTTTTATGCTCTCTGGTCATATCTCAAAACAGTGGTTAGTCATTTTCAAATCTTTATTTCTGAAGTTAACTACTGTAAAAATATTTCAAATTGTTATATGTTACTTAGTTATGATTATAGATGATATTTATGTAATGTTTATTGATGTACCTACTTCAATTTTTTTGAAAAAAAATTAGGCAAAAGTGACTTCGGCAATTTTGGTTTTTCGAGAATTTAAAGGAATTCCTGTATACTGTCACTGAAGTTTTCACCAATATAATAGCTATTTTATTAAAATTACTCATGATATAAACTTTTATAATAAGAACAATTATAACTGCAGTGAATTATTGCTTTTTTGCATAGAAATTTGTCCAAAAACTTCAAGAAATAAACTTTTTTGAAATCATGTACCGTTGTATTTTTTTCCCAAAAGAGAAGTCGGGGAATTAAAAAATGTGAAAATGCAAAAAGCACACGGTAAAAAAATGTTTAAATGTGTATTTAAATTAGATAATGCAAATACATCACAAATATTGCAAGTTTTAGTTACTGTATAAGTACTAATATTGGCGGGGGTTTAATTTTGGCGGTATTGGCTGTCAGGGTCAGTTGCGCCAATATAAAACACCGCCAATAAAAATCCCCGTCAATTTAAAACACCGCCTATTTAATATCTGGAAGGTAGATAACTATTATACACTATTATATATTTTGTCGCAGTTTCCTCTCTTGATAAAGAAAGATTCTTGCATGTTTCTAAATTATTATGTATATTCTTTGAAACCTGAATAATAACTTAAACAACACGAAAAAGAGTACACGAATGTGTTATTTATTTTCTTTAGAAATAGCCAGAAAGAGTGTCATTTGGCGCTTGTCGTCCATTCCTTTCAGCGGCACTAGTTTTGAACTTGAAAAAAAGAAGCATTATAGAGTTATAGCTTTTGTAAATCGAGTTTTTTGTTCAATATCTCATAGAAACCCGCTTTAAAATAATTAAATAATATTAAACCAAACATGTAGGTAAACTTAATATGCGTAAAAAAGCAATATAATTGGAATATCAAACAAAGCAATCAAGAACTGTATTAGGTAGCTGCGAGATTGTTTTCACACTTAAAATTTAACAAAAGAATAACTGCGACGTTTACCTTTCTCTTCCATTGTCCAATTTCCGCCATTTTTATCAAGGGTTTTATATTGGCGGTATGGATTGTTAGCGCCAATATATGACCCCGCCAATATAAAACACTTTAAAATACGCCAAAATTTGACACCGCCAATTTAAAGCGCTATACAGTAGTATGAAATTTTTCCCATTAGGGGAAGACTTTCTTAAGGTTTCGCAAAACCGGTATATAGATATGATGCATGAAGACACAGCAAGGAACTTTGCTGTACTTGCACAGGGGTAAACAAACCCAACAATATAATAATGTGGTTCATAAACACTTCCCTGACACTTGTGTCTGTCCCTCGGGAAGTTTTATTCCTCTGTAAATCACTTTTGCTATCTGCACTGCCGCAAGTGGTACCTTCCGCCTATGCTGGACAGGCCCTATCAGCGTTGGGATTACAGTTAGAGTTGACAACCGGCAAATGTCTACACAACGTAGGCTCAGATCTACTACCCCAGCCAATGCTTCGCCCAGTAGAGCTCCAAGGGTAAATCAATTTCGACTGGCCACTCCTGACTAAGGTTTTAAGCGGTTCTGGCGTCCGATTACACAAATCCTACTTAAATCACAGCGTTGAAACGCTCTGTATGAACAAAAATGTCGTACTGCCCAAAACTTACACACCTACTCTTTTGTTTGCATTAGGTCTATTTTTTGTTGATCGACCTGTTTGTACAATAGATTTCTTGTGGACAGGTCTTTCTGTGCACGTGGCCAGGTCTTTCTAGACAGACCTGGTCGATCGGGTCTATCAGGAAAGACCTGGTCACGTGCACAGGCAGTATGTTCCCTGTAATATATAAACATACACATAATTATGTAAACTTTCTTTGTATTGAATACAATACACATCTATAAAATAGTTATGCAAGTTGTTTTTGGCGCGTATTTGTTTCAATGCATTTCGTAAACACCACGACAAAGTAAAGATATTTTGTATTGGAACGTTTTGCATAGTGAAATTCCATTCTAAAAACCTGCGTTTACATTTGTTCATAAAGTAATTACCCGGTAGACTCAACTGAAACGAAATACGTGTTTAAATGTGTATTTCAAAACTTTATGCTAAATTTATCCCCAAAAGTAAAACATACTCTAAATTGTGTTTTTTGCACTTGTTTATACAATCAAATCAGACAAAATCAAATTTAGAAGTCATTTCCCTTGCATTGGTAATAGCCCTAGATGAAATATCAATAAATCGCAGGTTCAACGATTGCCTGTCATAACCAATTCTGTAATTTATCATTCTAAATTTGTGTTTTAATAGCACGGGTACTGTCCAGAGAAATGGTCATCTATGCATCGTTAAAATAAGTTTGAAAACAGATGTTCACTCCAACTCTAAAATTTAAAAAAAATGTTCGAAATATTGGAATTTTGGTAACATTATCGCACTAACCTGTATGCATTTTGAGGTTCTTTTCCTCGAATAAGTCTAACGCTTGGGACAAAATTTCATCTGAATCATATCATTTAAATCATATGAAAAACAACATACTCTTCAATGCACCGAAATACAAATAACGGAAAGTACTATCCGATTTCCGTTAAACCGAATATATGCACAAATATCATGAGATATTCACAATTAAGTTATTATAGGTGGAAATGTATTGTGGAATTGGTCACATTGAAATTATGCGACTTTTTATCAGTCAGTGATGGGGGTAAACCAGTGGCAGTTTGGTTGACTTGTTCATCTTTGAAATGCGAAAATGGCGGTTTAGTGGTCCCTTGCAGAACCGCAGAAACGAGACGCTTTTGCTCATCAGTTGTGCGTTTGTAGTTATTAATAGCATTACTACGGTGACCAGTTTGCTCCATAATCATTTGCTCGGGAATATGTTCCTTAAACAGTCGTGTTGCCGTAGTGGCCCTAAGTGAATGATTTGTGTAGTAACCATGGTAACCGGCCATTTGCAACATTGTTTTCACAATATCTTTCAGTTTATTGTGACCAACTGGAGCAAGTGAAAACCACACACTACCAGCGGGCGTTGTTAATGGCTGAAAGTAAAACGTTGAGGACTGTGCACTTGGGTTAAGACGAGAAATGTACGTCCTATACAACTTGACTGGACAACGGTCACTTCCAGGAATGGCATAGGCTCGAGCTCTATGAGGCTCAATTCTCCTGTGTTTGAGGCCCCCCTTGTACGTTTTAGATATACTTTCACAATATTCAATATATTCTAAACCATCAGTATCCGTAACTACCCTAAAGTTATCTTGTGTCAAATTTCGGTGTTCGTCACCGCCTCTTAGACCAAAATTTACACCTACTGTCCAAAATAGAGTGTGAAAGAGAGTCTTGGGATTGCTAGTTCCCAATATTCCCTTTTCCCACAAGGTGTTTTCCTGCTCTTGTGTAATAACAGATGCCTGACGTTTGATTAACCCAACACCTTTTTGGGTAACTGCTTGCATAACGTTATCAAGGCAGTTCTTGAGTTGTGTAAAGCGTGGATCGTTAAGGAAAAAAACCCGGCGGCCATTGACCTCCAAATGTTTTTGAATGGCCATAATTATAGAAAAAAGACTGCCACTGGTGTAGTCTCCCCCGTCACGTTTCTTTAACGACAAAACAAATCTACTTAAAACAAGATTAATGTCATGTTCCGACAACGTCAGAAGATCTGACGTGTTTAAAAGAGTTTGTTTGACCACGTCGTCATCTCCATGTTGTAATACATAATCTACCCATTCCTGGTAAAGCTTGACTGCCCACAAAGACTTTCTCAGCGTATTGGCAGGAATAGAAGGTTTGGACTGTCGCTCCAGCTCATACTTGTCGATCAGTTTAAACCGTGCACTGTCGTTGGCTGAAACAATACAAAAATGCTATAGTGATTTTTATCAAGACAGTGAAATACATGTAACCTTTGTTGGTCTAAATGAATGAGTACCAGAGACTATAATCGCATTTGTTCGGTCCTAAATGCAAAAAAATCCTTCTATTGTTGGAGAAAACATATCTACCCTAACCGATGTGAGAAGAACAATGAAACATGTTTTTATTTCAAAATTATAGCTTTTTTCTTAACGACTCCATATAAGAATTAAATGACTTTGTACGCATTTAGTCGCTCCTTCAATAAAAATTACTGGTGACCACTGAGCTATTGGTAACATGTTACATTAGACATTTTATGAGTATAAACCACCACCGTTGTCTACTGGTTACAACATTTAGCTTGTAAACTACAGCCTTATACCTCTGTGACTAACCACTACATGTAAACAGAAAAGTGCCAATGAACATGATAATTCCAGTCTACTATATGTCTATGGAACTGATCATACCCTAGGAAAAATGTATTACATAACGTAATTGCTATTATTGTTCTGTATGTACACATGTAGGTAGATTTTGATGTATATGAATCCCTAAAACCGTAGTACATGTATATTATTATATATCGTAACAAGAGCACCGCCTGCGGGTGCCAACGCTCGGCTGTTTACTTTCAAGAGAATGTATATCTGCTGTAGTTACTTGTGGTGAAGAGGTGGAAATTTTAGAAAGTCAGTCAATGAAATACGTGATGGACGCAAATTCAAGGAAAATTTATGATTATAATACATAAAGCAATAAGACAAGTATTTGAAATGTGCATATATAATGAATGTTCTAAGTTAAAAAGGTGCATTATTCTGTAAATAAACAATATAGAGTTATGTAACCTGTCATGAATGTGCTGGTCATCATTATAAAGAAGTATGCAAAATTGAAAGGGAATACATGAATTTGAAACCATGACAAAAATATTTGAAAATGTGCATATATAATGAATTTTCTAAGTTAAAAAGGGGCATAATTCCGTAAATAAACAAGATAGAGTTGTGTTACATGTCATGTAATGTGGGTCATCATTTTAAAGAAGTATGCAAAATTGAAAGGAAAAACATGAAGCCATGACAAAAATATTTGAAAATGTGCATATAATAATGAATTTTCTAAGTTAAAAAGGGGCATAATTCTGTCAATAAGCAAGATAGAGTTATGTAACCTGTCATGAAAATGTGGGTCATCGTAGGAAAGAAGTATGCAATGTTTGAAGGAAATATATGAGGTAATGGTGAAGATATGCAGAAATGTGAAAGTTTTTACACGCATACGCCGACGACGACGACGACGCCGACGACGACGACAACGCCGACGAGGGAGCTATGACAATACCTCGACGTTTTCTCCGAAAACAGCCGAGCTAAATATGATAATTTACCCAACGCTGCTGTGATATACAAAGGATGTATCTCGTATCCACGTAAGTTACCTGGTGTGCCTGGAACAGTCGATTCCTCCTGGTGTTTTCTTTTATCTGCTCTTGTAGCACCCACCTCTGACGACCCTCCTAGATCAAGCATGTCGCTGACATCGACAGCTTCGTGAAGGATGGATAAAATATTCTCCTTATCTTCTTCTGGTACTTGTCTGAAATAGCATATTTTTATAGTAATATCATGTTTTGCTGATTTTTAAAATGTGTTATTTTGGGGAAAAGCGCCGTTGTCATATACGTCAGTTTTAATACTTTAATGTACAATAAAGGTATGTATAATTGACATTTTGTTTAAAACGGGAGTTAAATCCAACGGACGGACGGACGGACGGACAGACGGACGGACAGACAGACAGACAGACAAAGTAACCTGCACTGACCTGTAAGTGTTCTGTGTTATAAATATACGTTCCCCTTCCTTTTCCTCGAACAAATCTAATGCTTGGGATAAAATGTCATCAGAATCGTAACCGTTTGAATCCATGGCGGTGTGTAAGTCAGATATTGACCTCGAGTTAGGTCTAGTCGCTTTGGAAAGACCCGATCGCGGGATTCTAAAATACCTCGAGCGCTTCTCGCTCTCGGTTATTTCATGAATCCCGTGATCGGGTCTTTCCAAAGCGACTAGACCTAACACTCGGTCAATATCCTATACGTAATGGTGGGCGACCAATTTATGCAAAATATTGCCGCCACACGCATTGCACGAATAAAAGCTGGCTCGGCGAAGAACTCGAGAAAGAAGATTCGTGAACAAGCAAATTACATATTGATTGGTTAAAACTAAACTGATGATTTGAAGAGGCACATTACCATGTGTTGAATGAATAGTCATAGCAAAACTATCAATAAATATTATAAAAATCCCGTAAGGAACCTCAGTCCAAAGAGATTAAACTTTTACTGTACAGGTTTGTTCAAAAGATATGCTCAATCGATACCCACTGTTTAGTACCTGTGACAAAGAACCAGTAGAAAAAAAGTTGTTACTGGTTTGCTGGTAAATTTCTTGTCTGATATACTGTATAGTATCACAGATCTTCTAGCTAATCCGATTTCGAATTTAAAATAATCCTAAGTTCTAGTTCTGATTGACACCCATTAAACAATTGAAGGTGCCAACACAAGGACTTGCATGGCACAAGAATCCAAAAGTGTATAGTTCTAAAAACGTGAATTTCGGATTAAAACATTATAAACCAAGCATACCAAGCATTTGGCCAAAACCAATTTACCAAAAATTAGGTAATAAAAAGGTGAAATATGCATATCAGGAATCGCCATATTCAGAAAAAAACAGCCACCGCACACAGTCAAGATGAAGAGAGCGGGAGAGAGCATGGTTAATAAAATGATCAGTTTCAAAAACGACACCACTAACAATTAACAAAAATGAGAACCCGAGGGGTTACCGCCTTGGAACGGTCAGTGGCAAATCAAATTGCCACTGGGGGTTTAAACCAGGTTCTAGGGTGCACTAACCTCACACTTGCCCCAACAGGTTCTCATATCACAAAACAAGTACAAGTTGTCTTGGTGAAACAACTCCAACCCACTTATCGGCTCAACAATGTTGCATGCAAAAGCACACAAACATATAAAACACAAGTAGCTAATAGCATTGCTAACCAAAGGGCGGATACTCGATGATCTTACCGAACCAGAGCTCCTGGAGTAAAATCAGCAAGAACACGATGACAGGGATAAAGGAAACAAATCGAGCTTCTAGGTTCTTTTAAGAAAAGATTTCCCCATAAACCTTCAGTAAGTGATACTACATGTGTTTAATGAAGGAGAATGTGCGAAAGACACATTTTAAATGCATAAATGTTATGCCAGTTGTATATTCAGTCTAAATGATTATGTGACTTTCTTCGCTGTATATCTACATGCAGTGCGACTTTTGACGTTATGATGCTGTGTTATTTATTGTAACGAAAATTTTTTTTAATGAAATTACATTTATTTTCTCTTAGCGAAAATGCATTATCAAAGCTTCAAACACGTTCAAAATTCAACATCATTTCTATAGATACGTGGAAAAATGAACTTAAAAAGCCACCGAACACAACAAGTTACCTAATTGTTGATTAATGATAACTGATATAATAACAATCGATGAAATGTTGATTGTCAAATGTATACGTCTTAGACTTTGAAATGTTTTTAATTCAACTGTTAAATCTAACTTAAACGGGAGAACATTTTCTGTTTACACTAAATCTGATGTAAGCCGACAAACAGATCAAGTCGTATATTCAATTCATTATGTTGGACAAACAAGGCGCCCCATAGACACAAGTTTAGGTCAACATTGTTACAAAACCATGATCAAATGTCAAGAATACGGAACACCGTTTGTTTACACGATGACTTTTTATTTGAAAACGGTGACTCAAGAGCATTTGAATTTAGATTCGGACACTTCAAATGCTTTACCCACTTGGTTTAAATGATAACATTTATCAGGAGCGCAACATTTTAACAAAACAATCCTGATTACGATATTTGTGTTAAATACTGAAAAGAAATTCCAGGTCGCGTGGGAATAGAGCTAACGGAATATCAAAAGAAAATTGTTCGTGATTGTTGTTTCATTCACGACCTTCAATTTAAAAACAAAATCTGGTACACACGCTATATGCTCTCACGGTCGGCCTTTCATTCTGAATCGAGTCTACAGGAAGCCGATGACATTGTTACAAGATCTCATCCACTTCATGGAATACGTAAAATATGCATATCAAGAATGGCCACATCCAGACACAGCTTCTCCTCACAGACAAAACGTAGAGAAGAAAAGATAGCATGGTTTATTAAAGGATACATTCTAAAACAACAGCTCAAACAATAAATGAAATTGAGAACCTGGTGGTTACCGCCATGGAACGGTCAGTGGCGAAACCAATTTGCCGCTGCCAATGTTCTAGGGTGCACAAAACATCACACTTGCCATACTAGGTTCTCAAATGAACAAACAAACAAGTTGTCTTGGTGAAACATCTCCAACCTACCCATCCGCTCAACAATGTTGCACGCAAAAGCACACAAACATATGAAACATAAGAAGCTAATATATTGGTAAGCAATTAGGTTATTACTAAATGACATTATTGAGGCCAGAGCTCCTGGAGTCAAATAAGCAAATAACAGGGATAAAATAAACAGATCGCTAAAGTTTTTTACAAAAATAAATTAAATGTGCATATCAGAAACGGCCACATCCAGTGGGCACAGCCTCCCCGCATAGCCAGAAAGTAGAGTGAAGAGAGCATGGTCATACAATCATCAGTTTTAAAAAAAAGAAGCCACAAACAATTAACTAAAGTGAGAAATCGCGGAGTTACTGCCTTGAAACGGTCAAAGCAATTTGTCACTTGTGGTTGAAACCAGGTTTTAGGGTGCACCAACCTCACACTTGCCCCAGCAGGTTCTAATATATAAGGCACGCAGGCCGTTGTAGAATATCATGATTTTTAGGAATAACGTGATGAAATTAACAGTTTCTTTTATTTCCTTAAGATTTTTAGTTTATTACACAAATCTCCATATGAAACACTGGCTGCGAAATACCTTGTCGCAATAGTGATTTGAAACTGCATCTGTATTTTTATTAACTAAAACTTGAAAAGAGTTTTCTTTAATTTGTGGTACCGTTAACCCTGTTTAAAAGTTTTTCTGTTATACAACTATTACGTAAATTTAAACCTTTAACATTGTTAGAAGCTCTAAAAAAGCCAACAAGCTTCAAAATATAAACTCCGTAAGATGTTGCTCGTGGTACATCACCATCTTTAATGGAAAAACTACAATATAAAAATCAAAATCATCGTTTATCACCTACTTAAGTTATTACGACACCATTATCAATGAAATGATTTAGGTAAAGAAAGATTCCTTGCTTTTCTGAATTGTTTGCTTTGTTTAGCTTGTGTTCATCAGGATATATTTTGTTGGTTCGAGGTGGAAAATGGTTATTATATATTTAACAAATAATCAAGGTACCTAGAGGTATTAAAAAAGGCTATAATGTCATCTTGACGTCCAGTAGAAAGATATACCGTAAAGTCTCTTTCAAGGCAGTGTAGAAACAGATCAGCAACAAGAGGTGCACAATTAGTTCCAATAGGGATTCCTATTTTTTTTTTTTTTAAAAAGAGGTACCAAATCAAACAAAGATATTATCCAGCGAAAAAGAGAGCGACTCGATTAGTTCTTGAACAGTCCATAAAGTATTATTATCATTAGAACCATCAGTATAAAAGTTGTATATTTACTTTAAGCAATGCAGGCTTTATTTTCTCTTGCAAACGTTTTTTTTTTCAATGAGACTAGTGAGCTTGTCTTCTTTTAAATTATGAGGAAGTGAACTATTCAATGTAGACAAGTTATAAGTTGACAAAAAGGACGCCTGATAATTCTGCGAATTAAGCTTCTTTGAAACGTCATAGGGGACTTAAATAGACCAAAATTGACAAGATGTTAAGAGCAAGGGTAATTCAGTAGTTGTGCAAACAGCGGAGATAACATTAAAACGTGCTTATATGGTGTTTTAGGCATTTTAGACTCCCAATACACAGCAAGTAACATCAACGTGTATTGCCTCAATACTGCTTCTAAATTCTGTAATATGTAGATTGTGTGCATTAACGGCATTACACTCTGATGAAGAAGTCACCATATAAGCATGTGTGCTATTGACCCTTTCAGTTTGAATATTGTTATAGTGGTGTATCCGTAACGATTAACAGAAGTCTAATAAAAATTATCAAACTCGACCTTTGTTTGACAATTCTGGAATCAAATCTCTTTCAATATTCTCTAAGTTTCCAGATATAGATTTTTGCAATCATTAGTTTCCTAAAATCAAGAAACTCGCAAAAATATTTAGCAGCTCAAAATTTGCTGTACTCATAAAAATACCACTTAAAATCATGTATACATATTTATGGACAGACCGCTCTATCTCATGCAATTTTGGGTCTTTTTGGGCGAGCACTTGTAAGAATATGATAAAAGGGTCAACGGCGTTTGGATAGAAAATCAGATTCCAGTATAGTTCAGGCATGTTTACTTCTAGCTTTTTGTTGGTATTCGTTTCTGCACTGTCATATACTGCCATATAAGTGAATATATAACAAATAAAAGAGGTATTTTTAATTGTGTTTGGAAATAGAAGTACACGTGCTGCTCTTAATATTCAGTCATTTGACAGGTAATTAATCGGACCCTTAAATAATAGTTAAAAAGGTGAACAATGTGAAATGAGAAAAATAGGTAATAAATGTAAAAAACGGTGAATAAATATGAAGATGTGATATCATAAAGGTGTAAAGAATGTGTAAAAGGTTATTATAAATCAAATACAGTTAAGGATTGTTTATTCTGTTAAAACGGATTGTAAAATTATTCTGCATGTAGATAATTGGTGAGTCTCTTAAACTGGATTGATAACACGATAGTTATTCTCGTGCCTGAATAAATTATTATGATTATAACGTTTTAGACATATTTTAAGTGCAAAATACTGCAAATAAAGATTCTGATCATATTGAGTATCTAAATAACAATAACTATTGTGTGTTATTTGAAAATTAATAATACTTTAATCACGATATAGTTTCTTTATTGGAAGGTGGATTTCGAATAAAATGGAAAATATTAGTTTTTTCATTTACCCTTACAATAAAAAGTATGTGTGTAGGCCTTGAGTATATCAAGACTGTTTTGTAAACGGTTAAATAACAGATTACGAACTTCAATGTGTGTATGCCTGTGCTTTTTACGTTGCTGGTGTTTTTATTGGTGTTGATTGTTTGCAAATTCCCTAGAAATCTATGCATGTAATATTTTTAGGCATTTGGTTTGCCAAAAAGATCAAAATCTCTATTTGACTGTTTTTATGTTACAGAAGAGAAACAGATATGGTGAACAATAATTGAATATATCATTCATTAACAAAAATTATAAACCGTGTCATTCACATTTTTCGCTAAATTTGATTTTTAAAACCGTTCACAAATTTTGTTAACCGAGCCGCTTACAATATTTCTTTGTTTGCTTTATGAGATAAAGCGAACTCTAAGCGATAACTTTTGGATAATCATTCAAATAAGAAACAAAAATATCTTTAAAAAAACGATAAACGGCGAAAATAAAATGATTATCGGGTAACTATTAAGCCTGTTCATGGACAGTAATGAAAATGCATATTACTGCCCACGCCGCCTAGCCCCGGGTTGAGCTCAACTCTATGTTTACACCAAAGAACAGTAGGGGAGACCGGGGATAGTTTTTACACGGGGCAAGTTGTTACACTTAATTTTGCGACAACATTGCATCACTGATGAAGTAGGTATGGATACTAAAATAACCCTCAAAGTTTCCTCTATGTTTAATGTAAGTTTCATTAAAATTGTCCGGGAAATAATCAGATTAGCTAGGAAAAACTGATTTTACTAGGTAAAAGTAATTTTTTTCGAATTTGGAAAACATTTCGATATTTCCTCATTATTGCATATACAAGTCTTAAACACAAATTAAAATTAACATAAATATTTGTATTTTCTTTGAAACTAGTAATAAAAATAAATCAGGCTATATGTTATATTTAGCGACCTTGAAGTGCGATAAGGGGTGGGTGGGGTAAGTTGTTACGTCGGTGATGGGGCGTGTTGTTGCAGGGTAATATTTCGTCCCTCAACAAAACATAGATTTTTGACCAGCATGGTACACCTTAATATTATTCATTTCACAACTTTCGACAATATTATCGATATTTTATCGGAAAAATGCTCGAGTAAACGCAAAAATAACCCGAAATATTGATTTCTTTATCTTATTGCATTAAACCTGGCGGAAAACTATTGGCACTGACCGCTCGAAGAAGATAACCCTTCTGGTTCTCTTTTTTTGTGGTGTCTTTTTTAATTGATCAAATAATAAACTGATACACTCTCAGAATTTCATGCAGATCTACAGTTTGTTTGTGTGGGTAAGCTTTTGTATTTTGTAACTGTGGTTTTGGCTGTTCCTGAATGTATATTAGGCTAACACTTTTACAGGTATCATACTAAACTTTCGCAAAGTTCTTTCGCAAAAGTTATTCATTTACATTGTTTTCGTTCGAGCAATATAATTAAACCACAAATGTATATATACAATCTATCCGAATTCACAATAGATTTAAAAAATGAATGCCTTATTGAAACGTTTGCGACTTTCCAACTTAACATCCACAGTGACTATATTTATGAAACAACAAGCATGTTTTTGTCAAAAATCATATTCTAAACAATTTTCACGTCTTTGAATGAAACCGTTATCAAAAAAGTCACTGTTATGTATCTGAATATGTTAAAAATTGTACCCAGAGCTATTGTAACATTTTACCCCGAGACCTGTAACAACATGCCCCACGACCGGGGTAAGTTGTTACACTTTGGTCTACTTACGAAAAATTGTTGTTTTTTTTATGAATTCAGTTAATATACTGTAATCTGTCTAATTTTATATTAAACTTAACTTCCTATGGTTTTAATTGCCAATATTTACATTACTTTCGCACAACTGAAACAGTCAAAATTCTGAAAAATGCTAAAAGTGTAACAACTATCCCCGGTCTCCCCTACAATTTTGACCAAGAAGTAAAGATCATTTCAAATGTTTTATATGTCTGTGTGCTTTTGCATGCAACATTGTTGAGCTGATTGGTGGGTTGGAGTTATTTCACCAAGACAAATTGTACTTGTGTGTTGATTTGAGAACCTGTTGGGGCAAGTGTGAGGTTGTTGCACCCTAGAACCCAGTTTAAACCCCCAGTAGCAATTTGTTTTTCCACTGACCGTTCCAGGCGGTATCCCCACGGGTTCTCTTCTTCGTTAATTGTTTGTGGCGTCCTATTTTAATTGACATACTTATAAAAACAAACATGCTCAATTAAACTCAAATTGATGGTATTTGTTGTCTAAATCTTTTGCCACAAAACTGCAAATGAAAGTTATGACGTCAAAATGAAAGTTATGACGTCAGCGTGTCTGTAAAGGATGGTGTTTAAAAATTCGAGTGATGGCCGCTTTCATCGAAACTTAAAATGGGCGATATTCACAGACACTTGTTTAGAGGTCCTTTGCTGGCCCTATATGCCTATAGAGCTATATAGGCCTATTTATAGGCTTACAGGTCTCTAGATCCAAAAGTGGGCAATTTCAGGAAATAAACGGATGATCTACAGCATGAGATACAACTACAATCACTTAGAACACAAAATATCCCAGTTTTCAAAAAATAACAGTTCATACATAACATAACCATGGAAAGATAACCAACTAAACAGATCTCGGAAAAATACATCATCCCAGTTGCACATTAATTTCGAAGACAAAATGGTAACTTACCGAACAAATGTTGATTCCCGTTGATAGATCCTTTAATAATCTTTCCTATGACACTAGTAACTATACATAAATTCGTCTAAGTGATTGTAGTTGTATCTCATGCTGTAGATCATCCGTTTATTTCCTGAAATTGCCCACTTTTGGATCTAGAGACCTGTAAGCCTTTATATAGGCCTATATAGCTCTATAGGCATATAGGGCCAGCAAAGGACCCCTAAACAAGTGTCTGTGGCGATATTGATTAACTACAGGAAGCTTAAGTTGTAAATAAAGATTTAAAACGAAACAAGTTTAATGTTGTTGACGCTTTTCCTATTTTAATTGTAAAAAATAAATAATACTTCACGCATTCTCCATTTCCTATAGCGTCTGCTTATGACATAAAGCAAACCCGATTCTTAAATGCAGTGCAGCAGGGTCGTAGCTCCGCCCTAAAAGTAGTTTCTATCCCAGAGTTCCTAGCGCCAACGTACACAGGTTACGTCTTGGACCGTGAACTGTGTTTTATACATTGGGTTTTGAGAAGTCAAAATTTTGTCACGTTTTAATACGTTATAGACGTCCTTCCGGAAAACAGGGTCGGGCGCGGAAAGGATATAAAGTCAAAGATATCTTTGCAAATAAATACCAAATTGGTCACTCAAGAACGACATCGAGTACCAAAATACATAAAACATCCATGTTTTTTCTTCCTTTTGAATAGAGTTGAAATAATGTTATGAACGACATTAAATAATTTAAAAAAATATATATAATTCCTCTTACCGTCAAAGCCCTACTAAAATTTAGCTGTTTTTTAGAATTATTTTTTTAAGTAATATAAAAAATTTGCTCCGCTCCCTGTTCGCTAGGTTTTTTACAATCCAATATGGCTTGAAGGAATTTGATAAAGGGCTATATTCAAGGAACATTTCCACAGAAGTATTTGGAAATCGGAACCCGGTTTCTGAGAAGTTTTTTTAAAATCTTTATATAATCATATTTAGAATTCTAACCCCGCCCCTGTCAGCCGTTTTAAAAACCTATACACCAGCAGCTTGATTTGGTAGTGGGCCACACAAGGAAAAAGTCCTTGTGATACTATTTTGAAATCAGGCCAACGGTTTCTAAAATTTCCGTGTTTTTGCTTTTGTTGCCATGGCAAACCAGTGTTTATATAGTATCACTTTAATCAAGGAATATTCCTATGTTTGGCTGATTTGTTTGGGTGGAGACCATGACCGATAAGATATGCTTCTCGTACAAAGTTTGGGGTGGGGCACTCTGTCAAATTTTAAACAAACGTAATCTACTGTAATAATAAGTACATAAATAGAAGTGTTTTAACTAAAAGTTTAATAAAATGTGAACATCATTATGTTGCACATTACAGTATCAAGTAATTGCGTTGACATTACAGTATCAAGTTATTGCATGTGTGCTGCGCCAACAGGATTCACGTGTGTTACTCCTAATGATACAACGTGTGTGAACATGACTAGAAATGGTACTGGCATGAGTTGGATTGAGATGCAGCGTTCCTGCAATCAATATGACGGACGACTGATGTGGCTAAGGGACGATTTTAGTGTTAGTAACTTAGCAAGTATCATGAACAGTACCAAGCCATATGATGTACTTGTCATCGGACTTATAAGATCGGCAGAAACAACGAACGACAGCATACTGTTTTGGGCGAGCTCGTACTCAAGTAAGCAAAGCACTTAAAAAATTTTTATCAACCTGAAGAAATGTGTTATCAAAACAAAACTCTTAATAGACGGGTGTCAAACATACGTACAAACAAGAAACCGTTTGAATTTCAATGCACAAACTTATTTAAAGCGTTATATTCTCTAAATATTTAGTTAACATTTTTTATCCATATATCAATATCAAACTTGATTGAAACAATGGAATATTTCTAATAATAGGCAAAAAAGAGAACAAATCGACCGCAAACTATCTTATCAGTTTGATTTCGTTATAAAAGGTTATGCTAAGGTTTCATGTACTAACTGCTTTTATCAAAATTGAAAACGATACAATGCAAAATGTATTTTTCACTTATAGGTGTAGGTGTTTGTGGATCTGGACTTACGGATGTTTGCGACTCACGTGTCACTAATAATGCCAGTTGCTCTGCAATAGGCTGCTGTTGGAAGAACCAAACTTGCCGTTATCCAAGTATACAAAAGATATTATTACATGTTTTAAGTTTAGTATTTATATTATTACTTCATACTTGTACTTGTGTTTTGTTTTAGATTTTGATTTGTGGACGTACATCACTGCATAGAATAACGACGGTTTATTTTCCCCATTTTTATTATATGTTAATAAATAAGTGATTTGATGTTGGCCCTGTTATTTGTCCGAGGGCAGTCGTATTGGCCCGAGGCCGAAGGCCGAGGGCTAATGCAACTGACCCGAGGACAAATAACAGGGCCAATATCAAATCACTTATTTATTGACAATTTTATTAAATAACCACAAGTACTTACAAGTTATAACATTACTCTCGCTTCACTTTGTAATTAATTGAGCACTTTCATTAATTTAATTACTACGTCACGATGCCAATTCATACGTCAGTCAGACTGTCTACTGTGATTCTTGTGAGCTCTCAATATCAGAAAACTTTCTCTTACCATACATAATGTTAATGTTAAAAGCATCTCCAGAATTATTAGCCAGTTAAAACAAAATGGCTGCCATTTCCTAGAGTTTCTTGCTAAAATCTTTATCACTTTTTCGGCCCTGTCTTATTAGCCAATCAAATTGCTTCGGATGCGGGCTTTATAACTATAACACTTCTCGGCCCGGGGCCGAGAAAGTGTCAATGATAATGGCCCTGTTATAAAGCAGGCTGTCGTGTTATTGAACGTGGCAGATGCTTTTTTATAGGACTAATAACGTATAGTTATTTAATAAAAATGTCAAACACTATGACATAATTAATTTCCATAACAAGATCCATAACTCTTAAAAATAGTTCACACTTATGCTTCCTTTTCACTTATATTTTTCATTTAGTTTACTGCATTTGGCTTTTTTAATGTCCACAATCATGATCTTATTTCGTTCATTTTCCAAAAATACTTGAATTAGATAGTTTATCTATTAATCATATTAATAAAAGTTAATTTAGAGGTTTACGTTGTCGAATTATAATTGTTCACCAAATTCAACTTTTTTTTTCAACTTTTATTTACATATAAAGGTTCGAGATTCATAACTGGCAATTTTTTTAACTCTTAAAAATATTTTGCAGTTATACCCCCGTTCAAATTTGAATTGTATGGTTAATTAAGGTTATGGCGTATTACTTAAAATCAGTTTTCTCATCATCGTTGACTTTGATTTGATATATTTGAGTATAAATGCACATCAAAATGTTTTTTTTATTACAAATATTAATGAGAATGCAATACAATAAAAATAAAGTTAATATTATTTGGCATATAGATGAGATTCAATTAAAAATTATAAATGAGATCAACTAACTGGATACATATATCGCATATTGCTACCGTGTTAAATACATTATACAGCGTCATGATTCGAATAGTCGAGCTTGCGCTTGTTCATTCATTGTTTATTCATTACTTATTAAAAAGCTCTTTGGTTTCTTTAGATTTTACTTTTTCGGGAAGAAATGATCTTAAATTTGCATTTCTTTTGTTTCCATCATCGAAAGAACATCAAAATGTAACCACTTACAATATAAGACGTCCAATAAAAGGGCTGACAAACACGACGGAAAGACAGTGCATTGGTCTGGAAAAAGTCAACAATTCTTTTACAAATCTAACTTCATTCAGCTGCTCAGAACCATATCCAGGGAACGTAGGATTTGTATGCGAATATCGTACGTATATTTACTCTATGTTTATGCTACCAAGCATTATTGCAGATACCACAAATGCGCCGTTAATCTCGTTGTAGATCTATTAATAAGAAAAAAACAGCTGGCTATTAAAAGGATGCAGACTTTTGTTTTGGGCCATAAAGACCGCTTTAAAGGTCTGTTATAACTTGAGAACCTGTGATACTTTGTTTCTTAAAAATACGACAAAATTAAAAATGGCAACATAATCCCGTGCAGATATGCAAGCATAGATTTTGCTGCTGACGAATTTTGTATTGAAATGTTACCAAACATTATATAAACATAAGAAAAGAAAAAATAAGATGAAATGATTCAAGAAAATTGACAAAATAATAAAAATGTGGCATTCCTTTGAAAATGTTGAAAAGGGATTGTAAATTTTAATAAAAATCTGGGGAAAAAATAGAGCATACGGTTATTCAAAAAATAAAAGTCATTTAAAAATCCTAGTTCTTCTTAAAATAATTATGAATTGATCGATTTCATACACAAAATATAGAAAACAGTGCCGTAATGCCCCTGTTTTATTAAGAACGAAAACTGCAAATGCCACTGCCCGATATCATTTTAATAAGGTATCTCCGAATGCCAGCATATGATTATTATATGAAACCGTTATCGATTATCGTTTCAGAATGCAACGATACATGGCCTACAACAAAGGAGAACTACTTGTCGTGGCCGACTATTGCCTCAGCAACTAACACTTCCAACACATTTTCAGCTAACACTTCAAACGACTCCAACACACCGTCTCCCACGATATCTGGCTCTTATAACGACTCCAACACACCGTCTCCTACGCTATCTGGCTCTAAAAACGTCTTCACCACACCGTCTCCTACGCTATCTTGCTCTAAAAACGTCTCCAACACACCGTCTCCTACGCTATCTGGCTCTAAAAACGTCTCCACCACAACGTCTCCAACGCTATCTGGCTCTAAAAACGTCTCCACCACACCGTCTCCTACGCTATCTTGCTCTAAAAACGTCTCCAACACACCGTCTCCTACGCTATCTGGCTCTAAAAACTTCTCCACCACAACGTCTCCAACGCTATCTGGCTCTAAAAACGTCTCCACCACACCGTCTCCTACGCTATCTGGCTCTAAGAACGACTCCAACACATCGTCTCCTACGCTATCTGGCTCTAAAAACGTCTCCAACACATCGCCTCCTACGCTATCTGGCTCTAAAAACGTCTCCACCACACCGTCTCCTACGCTATCTGGCTCTAAAAACGTCTCCACCACACCGTCTCCTACGCTATCTGGCTCTAAGAACGACTCCAACACATCGTCTCCTACGCTATCTGGCTCAAAAAAAAGGCTCCATCACATCGCCTCCTACGCTATCTGGCTCTAAAAACGTCTCCACCACACCGTCTCCTACGCTATCTGGCTCTAAAAACGTCTCCACCACACCGTCTCCTACGCTATCTGGCTCTAAAAACGACTCCAACACACCGTCTTCTACGCTATCTGGCTCTAAAAACGTCTCCAACACACCGTCTCCTACGCTATCTGGCTCTAAAAACGTCTCCAACACACCGTCTCCTACGCTATCTGGCACAAAAAACGTCTCTACCACATCGTCTCCTACGCTATCTGGCTCTAAAAACGACTCCAACACATCGTCTCCTACACTATCTGGCTCAAAAAACGTCTCCACCACACCGTCTCCTACGCTATCTGGCTCTAAAAACGACTCCAACACATCGTCTCCTACGCTATCTGGCTCAAAAAACGTCTCAACCACACCGTCTCCTACGCTATCTGGCTCTAAGAACGACTCCAACACATCGTCTCCTACGCTATCTGGCTCAAAAAACGTCTCCACCACACCGTCTCCTACGCTATCTGGCTCTAAAAACGTCTCCACCACACCGTCTCCTACGCTATCTGGCTCAAAGAACGACTCCAACACACCGTCTCCTACGCTATCTGGCTCTAAAAACGTCTCCACCACACCGTCTCCTACGCTATCTGGCTCTAAGAACGTCTCCACCACACCGTATCCTACGCTATCTGGCTCTAAAAACGTCTCCACCACACCGTCTCCTACGCTATCAGGCTCAAAAACCGACTCCACCACACCGTCTCCTACGATATCTGGCTCAAAAAACGACTCCAACACACCATCTCCTACGATATCTGGCTCTTATAACGACTCCAACACACCGTCTCCTACGCTATCTGGCTATAAAAACGACTCCAACACACCGTCTCCTACGCTATCTGGCTCTAAAAACGACTCCAACACACCGTCTCCTACGCTATCTGGCTCTCGGAACGACTCCACCACACCGTCTCCTACGCTATCTGGCTCTCGGAACGACTCCACCACACGGTCCATGGTGCCATCTGGCTCTACAAACGGCTCCATCAAGCCGTCTCTGCCATCTGACTTTAAAAACGGCTCCATCGAGCCCTCTCCTATGCCATCTGGCTCTAAAAAAGACCCCACCACACCGTCTCCTCTGCCATCTGGTTCTACAAACGGCTCCATCATGTCAGCTCCTTTTTCACCTGGCGCTACAAACGACTCCACCATGCAATCTCCTTTGTCATCTTGCACAACAAGCGGATCAACGACGTTAGCTCCCATTTCACTCGGCTCTACAAACGGCTCCACCACCTTAGCTCCAATTCCACCTGACTCTACAAACGGCTCCAACACGTTAGCTCCTATACCACTCGGCACTACAAACGGCTCAGCCACGTTAACTGCCACATCACCTCGCAATTCCTCCCCGTCTGCCAGTACAGATGATTCCTCAGGAAAAAATGGAGGAACAATCATCAATTGCAAAGTAAATGCATTATTTCAGGCGTTAAGATTTTTCAACTTATAATGGTATATAATTTATCTAAAACTTAAATAAATTACTTAGAAAACCGATACGAGCTAAAATACGACTTACTCATTTGACTTTCATAAAATCGAAAATATCCAAATCACCGGTATTTCAAGTTTGTTTTTTTTTCAAATAACTAAACATATTAACTTCAAAATATGCAGGCCCTTTTCCTCATCATAAAAAGAGTAAATCAATTATCTGATATTTTTACTTCAATGGAAATGCGCTTTCATCTCGTTATGCCTAGTTTTCTTCAATTTATATTTAATATGTGATGTTTCGAATGTCATAAAACTACGTCGGAAAGTTAATTTCTGGCGTTGAAATTGCTTTAAAATGAATATTCTTTAACTTTCAGGTTTGTGTGCTTAGTGTGTTGTTTTCGAGCTACTTTCTACATGGAACTGTCTGCTAAATGGCATTTACGAAAATTGTGCATCCTTATTTCACACATTTTATACCTGATATCACTGCCTTTTTTTATTTAAACGAACTGTCATTGTGTTGTAAATGTCTTGCCAGAGGTGATGTCTTTGATTGTATATAGTCATATTTTCCTAGCAAAACTTTTATTATTACATTTAGTAATTTAATTCAATTTTTATTATGTAAATACTCTACTGTACATTATCAGCTAACAGTCTTTGAAAAACCACTGTATGGACAAAAGTGCCAAATGCGAGTACATGCTTTCAAATCAAAAGTGAAATAACGTGTACGGTATGCATGCATATCAGGAAATTATAAACCTCCCCTAACATTCAAAACGCAAATAGGAAAAGAGAGCAAGTGTTATAGAATGATCAATTTCAAAATTGATATCACCAGCAATAAACAAAAATGAGAACCCGAGTGGTTACTGCCTTGGAATTGTCTGACAAGCACTGACTAAGGAATGGATTTATATTCCCCAAGAGCATATTGGATCAAAAGTGCCCATGCAACGCAGATGTGTAGCGTTTAACTTAGTAACAGCGAATGGCGGTTACACTCATTAGACGTGTCTCAAATTTGCCAAATGTCTGCGTAGATGAATAAATAAAATGTGCGCAATTTTTGAATACCTTATCTCAGTATTATTCTGTTGACTTTAAGAATATATTATATTCTGCGTTTCTTTATGTACTGAGTGTATATCCCCCGCCGTTCTCTCCTGGTTTAAGCATAGGTTCTTACTGTACACACACGAAGGACTATGCTGTAACTATCCGAGCCATTCTCTATCATTTAAACAACTAAGCGTTAAATAACACAAACATAATTTTAACTAGACGTTAGCTTGGTAGCACCTCACCGAAATTAAACAATTAAGACCGTCTTGCAGATTCAGACATGTTCTAATCATTTTAGTCATGTCGATATAATAGATTTTGTAAATAACTAATGGTTGTTGGAATTATACTTGTATAATAAAATATTGTTTTGTAGAAAAAAAAAGAAAGGTTAAATCAAACTTGTCTCTTTTTTAAAGTTCTTACAGGTTTAATTATATTTTACCTATGGCAAAAATGTTCATTTTGTGTCACCTGCGACAACAGGTAGATGCATACGAAAAAATATTGTCCGGAGGTGGCAGTGGCGGAAGCGTCGTCAGACAGTTACACAACTTTAATGTGAACTTAAAGCTTCACATAACTTTTAAAAATATTGACTCAAAACAAAGACCTATATATTACATTTATATAGGTCTTTGCTCAAAATTCCATCAGCATCAACATCAAGAATAATAACTCCACATTGGCTATTCTTAAAAGTATGCCCTTTTCAAGTTAGGTTCACCAGAAATTAATTTGTTTCCCAATACTTTGAACTTATTTATTTTATGACACAAACCTTTGAAAATGTTTGATTTTGACACAAACCTTGGAAAAAAACATTTTCATCTAATAACTAAAACATAGATCCTGATTGAACTTTTGAATGATGTCCCTTTTCAGATATTTACCCCACTTTTTATATGGGGCTTATGACTTCGACTTATCAACTAGAGAGCATTTTTTTCTATTTTCGTGAAAAATCAATACATTCTGATTGGTAATTGTTGTTCTTTCAAAACTTACAAAACTTAAAGTAATAACTTGACAAGTGTTTTAGAATGGCAAATCATCATGGCTATCATCTTATCAAAAATTAATTGTGTCACGGATGTGCCCCACATTTCCACTTTATGATTGTCAAAAAGATGGTTTGTGAGTTAATCTCATTGACCCCAAATCACACAATCATATGCAAGGTTTCAACACCAATAACCTGCAAACCAAGTTTCGAAAGAATATCTTAAACTAGTTTCCAGTTATTGTCTGAGCATGGAATATACATTTTTAATAACAAAAACCAGTGATCCCATATAAACTGGGGGTACTTGGTGTAATGTTTGAAGTAACTTTCATATTCTAATGTTTTAATGTCATTGAGAAACATTTGACTGTGGTTCTTACAGTGTCATCACAATTATATCATACAGAGAACTCATATCACATCTCTTCCAACATTTTGTAAGAGATTCTGATAAAACTTAGTGACAAGTGCTCCAGTGCATATTGGTGGGATGTTTGAGTTTGTTTAAATTTGCAGGAGTAATAAACCTTACATTTTTATAGACATAACATACTGAGAACTTAAGACTAGGAATAAAGTTTGCATATCTTCATCGAATATTCAACATGATATAAACCCATAAGGATACAATTTCTATACAGCCACACTAAAGCATAAAGATCAAAGTCTCATCCAAGGTGACGATAATGTTTTAAAACTCAAATTTGTGATTCGTCTTCATAGTTTTACTTTTTTTTAAATTTCAAAATATTCTCATAACAGCCACATGACTTTATAAAAGTATAGCCCATAATATATTTGTATATATTATTATACATTTGAACTTTATAATAATAAATCAATGTTGATCAAAAAATATAATAAATATAGTATAACATTCTAAACTCATTATCTTAAAAAAATTACCTATCTTGATAGTGCATGTACAATAATGATTGATTTTTACTGATAAACATGAAAAAGGTGAAGTTATTTTTATCATAAGAGAAATTATAATAAAACAGTTATTTCTATTATTTTATAAAGGACTTATACACAGGATTTAAAACTAAATATTAAAATACTAGTAACCAGAATATCTTTTTGAAATTTTGTTTCAAGTCCTTAATAAGGCCATAGAAAAAATATTTTAGATTCTCATCCCCGCCTGCCCCTGTCCAAAACCGCCCCCCCCCCCCCAAAAAAAAAAAATTATTGGCAAAAAAATCGGAACATATTCTGTTCCGGACAGAACAGGTTTTAGACCATCCCGGATATATAAAATGTTCATCAATTCAAAGCTTATCGAAGGTGATAGTGTCACTATTAAAGACTGGTATGGCTTTTCAAGCAAGAATAGGCACCAACCTGCTTCTTTGATAAGTTGTTATCCTGATTTTTTTTTGAAGAAATTGAAAAGATGGACGAATATTCTACACCAAAGGTTCTGGTAACTATAAATGCCATTGTCTCAAAATTTTAAGTTAGCTTTTACTTCTATTCTCAGGTATTTCGTTAATAAAAACTAAAAATTAAAAAGTGTCCACCCGCCCCCTTTTTCCCAAAATCCGGATGAGAATCTAATAATTTATTTTCTCTGGCCTGATCTATAAAAAATTACTCTGCTTCAGTCAAATTTAATTATAATTACTGTCAGTATCAGTTTTGTGTTCCCGATATTAACCTGATTGTTTAACTTAATGAGCGAAAAGAGCCTTTTATAGATTCATGTAATTGATCACTGGGAGAGCTAATGTGCAATTTCCTGATTAATTTGGGACAGGTATTTTAAATTGTGTTAAATAAGCAATTAGCTTATATTATATGTTAATAAATAAGTGATTTGATGTTGGCCCTGTTATTTGTCCAACGGCAGTCGTATTGGCCCGAGGCCGAAGGCCGAGGGCTAATACGACTCAGCCGAGGACAAATAACAGGGTCAATATCAAAACACTTATTTATTGACAATTTTATTAAATAACCACAAGTATTTGTAACTTATACGGCTTCTTTTTCCCAGACGACAATTTGATCCAAGTCAAAAAATGCTTGTGTTTTTGTGAAATCTTCACGTTGTAAATTTATAACACGTTCGGTTTTAGACTCTTACCCAGTCGTTATCAGTAAATAAACGTTAACCAATTCCTGTTTGAAAACTAAGTACTAGTATATTTATTTTTTTGAAAACTAAGTATATTTTATTACGCAAAATCTCTGCGTCGACAAATAGACCGAGTTAAAACAAAATGGCTGCCATTTACTATAGTTTCTTGCTGAAATCTTTATCACTTTTTCAGCCCTGCCTTCTTAGCCAATCAAATTGCCTCAAATGCGGGCTTTATATCTATAACACTTTTCGGCCCGGGGCCGACAAAGTGTTAATGATAATGGCCCTGTTATAAAGCAGGCCGTCGTGTTATTGAACGTTGCAGATGCTTTTTATAGGGCTAATAACGTATAGTTATTTAATAAAACTGATTTAAATGCTTTTGTTTTTTCATACAATTATGTCTATTTGCATGTGTGAATAAAATGTGCATTCAAAACAATACTCTTATATTTTGTCAAGAAGCATTGAGAAACAAAACCTTTCTTTCCAAACCAGTACAGATTGTATGGATTTACATTTAACTTTAATAATTAAAAAAGTTTTTTGCAACTTTATTACTAGTCTACTAAATTTGAACTGTTAGAAATGACAGCGTTTTTATTAAAACAAATAGCCATAACTTTAACTAAGTATTTTCATAGTTTATTAAATTTTTCTTGATTTATGAAATACTTTTTATTGGAAATCAATGCATATTTATACTAATACAATGCACATGAAAAACAAGTTATGTTATAATAATTAAAAGAATAAAGGTTACTGTTTTAATTGTTTTATACTGTATAGGATATCAAATCTAAATATATCACAGCCTCTTTATGTGCAGTTTTTGTCAAAATTTATCACAGGGTTTTTTAATAGCTTTTGATAACAGGGATCATTCTTCAATTATTCTAAAACGTGAACAACTGTGTCTTTAATTTATTTAGTTTACTGTATATGCACTTGAGGGTATAAACTATGTGGTTTTCAAGTACAAAACATTTTCATTCATGATTTTCAGTTTTCTAAGTTACTTTCAGATGAATTTAGTCACAATAAATTGTGGTTGAATTTGAATTGTTGATATACTAGAACTACTGTGATCAAAACTACTGTGCCAATCTCAAATCCAGATCAGAAAAAATCAGTAGGTTTCCAGTCTAGGAATTAACCTTACACAGGACCCATTTGTGCCAGAATTTCACAGAGAAAAATTCTATTAATGGAAGATTTCTTTGACTCACTGACCTAATTTCCAGGTAGATATTCCTCTTGAATAGGACCTAAGGCCACACCAAATTGATTTATTGGTCAACGGATTTTGTTGGGAAAAAAATGGAGCGAGCGAGCGAAAAACAAATGCAAATTTTTTTTTCCATTTTGCTAATTTTAGGAGCGAGCGAGAAGCGAAACAGCATTTTCAAAATAAAACTATAGTTAAAATAGTATGTAAAACTACTACAAGTACTTTTTACTGTGAGATCACAATACTCTAACATTGATTCAATCTCAATGCAAGGAAATCTTTGGTTGGAATGACAAAATGACATCAATCAGAGTCACAATGAACAGTCTCAAGAAGTTACACCTAAGCTTTCAAAGCTTGTGTGAGCTTAGAAGCTTGTTATAAAAAATCAAATCTGTTTATGTGTTTTTTATCATCTGTTTAAAATACTGGTCAGTCCTTCACTTAAACACATGTATGATACATGTAAATACAAAACTGGTTTTAGTAAATATAAAAATAAATGACAAAGGGAAACTGTATTTATTTTATATCTTTTGAATACATCAGATATTAAAAAGCATCTTTAAAATCTTATACAATTTAAGCAATGCTCTAGTTCAGGTACATATCTGATTTACTTGATCAAGGTCAACATAGTGCACTGTAAAAAAATTGTCTGTCAGCAGATGACAATTCTTATCAGTAGGTAAAGTCTTAATAAAATCCTGCCTTCTGAACACTTAGGATATCAATACTTTAATGCAGTTTTAGAAAACTGGTTTGTTGGTGTAAACTGAAGTCTGAGTGACTCAGCGCTTGGGACAGGTATATTGTCAGCTAAACGTTTTTTAACTTCCTCGCGTAAATCTTCAATAGAAATACACAAAGGCAAATACATCTCACCATCTTTACGCCTCTCATGAACATGCATAACTTGTTCATCAAAGTATTTGGCTACTTCATCATAAAATTCATCATACTTTGTGTCACTGCCATTCAGTGATCTCATATCAAGAATTAACTTTGGATCATCACTCGCGGCCTAAAAGAAGTTCAGCTGTTTTGTCATCCGTAGCCTTTTGATCACTTGTCTCAGCAGTAGGTTCAAATCCTGTCAAATCAAAGAACATGTTTCTTAGCACTGACTTTGGACATTTAACATAGTCGAAGTACTTATTGATAAAGTCCCTCCGCATCTGTCGAGATGAGTACTTTGGTAATAATTCACTTATAGTTTTAGTAACATAGCTATTTTCCGAGTTGGCATCTGAAACTATCCACAGAAAATTCAATGTTCCAACCGACCCACCATATGCTACACGGTATAACATAACTGGTTTTGATAATTTAAGTTTCTTAATATATTAAATTCTCTCCTTTTGTACCTATTTGAAGGCGAGAAATCATCTAGGTCAACATGTTCATACAGTCCTAGCTTGCACATATATTCATCAAGATTAGTGTAAGGATCTTCAACTTTACCCGGGGATATATAGTGACAAGATGTTTCTTCACTTTCAAGCACACGTCTTGTTTTATCAGATTCCAAGCTTCTTGACTTACTTTGTAGATTTTTGCCTTTTATAAGTCTTTCATGATATTTAACTAGTGTTGCATTTAGATCCTCTATGTATGAATTCAGTGTTTTGTTACGATCTGTCGACATTGATGGAATACCTGCAACATCGGCTAAACCAGCACATAATTCTTCTAGGCGCTCTGATTTTATTTGTGGAGGAGTATGATGGTGCTTTGTAAACTGGTTATAATGCTGAAATTTTTCAAAGACTGATGGAACAGGACACCCTTGCTCTTTAAATCTAGAGTGAGCGTGATCAATATACCACAATGCATCTGCTATTTTTTTCAAAGCTTTTCGTCCAGATTCAGTTAAATCCACAGACCATCCACAGCCAAGCTCTTCTGCAAAATCTATCAAATCAGTCAACAATATTTGTGGACCTGTGAGTTTTCCATTCGAATTTGTTGGCTTTGGTTTCTCGGGAAGAACATGACGAGTTCTGCTCTTCATCATTACATTAAATGCATTTACTTCCAAGTTATTGTTTTTGTCGGGTTCAGAGCAAATAAAATCAATATATCGACAGTTTAAGTCGTCCATAACATCATTGTCGGTCATCCTGATGACCGACATATTATAATGGACCAAACTTGAGCTTTCTACCTGAACACCGGTTAACAACGATGTAAAGCAAAGTTCACGGACCAGACGGAACGGATAGTTTAGAAAAGTGGACTCTTACTAAGTCGTTATTTATGGATAGACTCTTACTCAGTCGTTATCTATGAAAACCTAGAGGCCTCTTATTGGATGTTAAACGACGTCATATATGGAGTCTGTACCTATTCCTAAATCCTCTCTCCAGCTTCTGATCAGCTAGGCTTATTACTCGTAAAGATATTTCCGACGAAGAACAATAAACATATACAGTGATTTTTAGAAAACTGTGTGACTATTGTGTGATATCAACCATAATTTTACAATTTGTTTTATTTCGGCTAATATCTTTTAAGACAGTTACAAGTACTTAAGATGTTGATTCTAAAATACATTATTTGTTATTTAGTATCTTATAAGTTTCGCTAGAATATTTTAATTTCAAACGACTAGGTTAATACCACATTTTAAATGATTGTCTCATATCCTTGTTCTTAGTATGCCGTATATTTATTATTTGAATGCTGTAAAGTGGACAGGGACTTCCGGATTAGACCTGGTGGCCTTGGGTCACATCAGGGATTCAGGTAGGGATACATCAAGTAATGTGGCTTTTAGTCGCATGAAGGCAATGTCAAGTCAAATACAAGTGACTTCTAGTCACATTCGGGCTTCGGGCAACTTCTTGTTGCATTCAGTTGACTTCTAGTCACATAGGAGCGACTTCTTGTTGCATTCAGTTGACTTCTAGTCACATAGGAGCGACTTCTTGTTGCATTCAGTTGACTTCTAGTCACATAGGAGCGACTTCTTGTTGCATTCAGGTGACTACTAGTCACATACAGGCGATTTCTGTCGCTTTCAGGTGACTTCTCGTTACAAACGGGCGACTACTTGTTGTGTTTTTGGTGACTTCTAGTCACATACAGGCAACTTCTAGTTGCATCATAGTCAGTCTTAAACGCTTGGGGGATCTCCTGGAAGATCATGGATCAAGATCAAGTCTTCTGATCTTCTTATTTGGATGCTGTTTTAGTATTTTAATTGTATTGCTTGTAATAAGTTATTAGTTTATATCATTGTAAAGCGCCTTTGAACGTGTATATGAAAAGGGCGCTATATAAGTTTGGTAATTAATAATAATAATAATAATATACATGAATTTTGTCTAGTAAATGTATACTGTGTATGATAAACAAAAGATGTACAACTTATGACTCTTTTAGCAACTACAATGTGTAGAGAGCACTGAACAGAGATTAGCTAATTATTTTGATTTATTTTCTTATCTACGAACTTCTGCAGCATTTTGTGAAACTCGGGGACAGGGGTATCACGGGGAACGTTTTTCATGTTTAAGCTAGCTCGATATGGATTGCATTCGTCATTTCTTTGATAAGTTTGCTAAGGTTTTGAATGTAAAAAATATCATTCGAACAACAGAACACACATTTTTGCAGGAATCTTTAATCGGGTCATGAAACTGACAATAATAGACAATACAAGTTTTAGCTTTCCAAAGTTTTAATTTGGTTTTGAATCTACAAAATAATCTTTGGAACATGCGAAAACACATATTTTTGCTGAAGTTTCAGGTTGAACCAAGGTAAATCCAATTCCCATAGACCTCAATGTTAAATTCTCAATATTCAATGTACATTTAACATGATTTCTGTCATCTTAATTTCTAGACAACCATATAGTGCCGTGAAGATCTACATTTCATCTATTCAAAAACACACAGGAAATAGGGGGTTAACTTACTTGTAAGAAAATTACTGATCTCTAACCGGACACACCCTATTTTAAACGCGGTATTGCAAATACGGTGCAAAAATATACATCCGCTGATCCGGAACTAGTTCGCCTCTACCAAACGAGATATAGGCATGAAATTGCTTTCATTTATTTTCCTGATATGTTATTTCTGCAAACAAGCCACAAACAGGCCGATGTCTAACAGTTAAGAGGCCCCCAGATGATGAGAACAAATAGCATATTATTAAAACGGACTTCATTCGAATGGACCACGGAGTGATACAGCGTGATTTGGTTTAAATCAACCTTCAAATCGAGTCATGAAACTGTCAAGATCAGTGTGCACTAAATAAAAGCTGCTTCCCGGTTGGTTAAAAAAAAGTTAGGGTAAACCCGTAAGACTCTATAGAAACATTAGCTGATTGGTCAATATAGCTAAAGAAAATATAAAACTCCTAAAAAACAGAAATTGTGTATTTCTGCAGCTGTTGGAACCAAAAATCATTATCCAAAACATTTTGGATAAGAAACAAATTACTTTTAAAATAATGCCTATAAACAGGTTAGCCACAAGTAAATTTAGTCAAAAGGCAAGGGTGTTAGTCTTCAAAGTGAAATTTGAGGTAGAAACCTACGGTCATGGTGGTATGGAATCTATGTTTTTATGTAGATTTATATTCAAAGTTCATCAGAAGCCATGCCTGATATTGTCTAAGAATAAATACATCAAGGAGACTCCCAAGACTCTATATAGAACATATAGGGAAACGCAATAGTGTACGCTGACCTCAATAATAGACAAAACAAAATTATGCTTTCCAAAAAGCTAGTCGGTCATTAGCATAACCTTTTAACAAACAAAGACGGCGCTGAAGTGCATACTTTAGGCAAATTTGAAATTAACGCGTTTGGTTGTTATTGGAAGTCATAAGACATTCTAAGTAAATACCAACATTCTAGCGAAATTGTTCTAGATCAGAAAGAGCAATGTTATACCAGTGAGTCCCGGCCAGACTGTGTGAACATTTTTCTCTCCCACTCTGTGACAGTGAAAACTTTGTTTTTTTTTAAACATATTCTAAAGCTTTTGGCATATATTTACAGCTTGATTATCGTTGCTTTCTAACACTTTGTGACACAAAATAGTGTTTGATAAACTTTTCAAGTTCGGTTTACTTTCAGGTGAATTATTTTGTTTGCAAACAGGGTTAGTTTTATCACCTGCTTAAATACATCTCCTTCGAAAGAAGGAATACCTATAAATAAACTTACATTTTTGAATGACATCCAATAAATATAAAGCGCTTTAATTTCATGTGGCTTAAAGTTTAAACTTTTGTGCCGTCTTCTTAAAAGGTTGTGCTAATGACCGACTAGCTTTTTGGAAAGCTAAAACTTGTGTATATTCATATCCTTTTGAACCAAAATTCCATCATCAATCGAGTGTTTGTACTGCTCGTGTATTTTTATACCTGTGACCGATTCCAGGCTCAAATCTACTTTGGAAAGTGTTGCAGTTTTAGAAAGTAATGCAGCAAAACTGTCTTCTTTACTCTCTTGGACAGCAAACCTACGACTGCCTGATTTTTCCGGATTAATGCATGCGATCACTATTCGCATGGCCATTGTGGCGGCTGACATGTTTTCCGTTAGGCGCGAACGATTAATGTAGTACATTATGACGCGAGAATATGTTCGGACTGGTAAAATTAATCGAATAAAGGTTACATGCCGCTAAAATTGCATCCGCTCGGAAATTTTTCTTTGATAATTTTTTAACGATGCGGGGGGAAGGCAAAAAGGAAAAACAAATATTTTTATTTCATTTTGGAAAAATATGGTGCGGGAAATCCGTTGACCAAGAAATCACTTTGGTGTGGCCTAACCTAGCTCTCACAATAAAATTCCAGGAGTACAGTTTCAGTAAAATCTGACTTAAGGTGACCACTTAAAGTGAGTTTCTGCAACCAAAGGGTTAAAGAACTGTGAAAGAATCTTGGAAGAACACTATCCACAACAGCTTCAATTTGGGTTTACTCAGTTCAAATTAAATTGATATATTCTGGTAGATTAAACCAGCTCTAATCTCTAAATACTGATGCAAATTAATAATATTGAAAATAATGTTACAGTAATTTCTTTCTTTCTTTCTTTCTTTCTTTCTTTTCTTTACAAAATGGTTAGATTTAACCCTTTACTCCATATCTGCCTGAAATGTATGTCTAACCAGTGTAGATCCAGATCACCCAGCACATCCATGCCATTTTTGAGTTATTGGCTTATTTCTTACTAAAAATCAAACACTGAAGATCCTGATTAGATGGCACAGTTGTACCAACTGATCTGAATCTACACTATTCGCACATGGGATAAAATGCATATATTGGAGGAAAGTGTTAATAAAATAAAATCACAATTGCACTATAATATCATTTCCATTGGCCAACAATAACACATCTAATTCTTACAGTAATTCTGACAACTGTAATTTCAAATAAAGTTCTTTAGAAGTCACTTAGATGAAGCACCCTGTAAGAAACACTTGTCACATCGCTCAAACTATGATGCTCCTCCCCACCATCCTTTATTCTGTGCCTGCACAGTTGTCTTTTCCTGTGGACTAAACTGTAGTATAGTTGTTATTGCATTCAACATTTGCTGTTTACCTACAGGGTCATGACATATCAAAAACTTGTATGTCACATTTTTCAGATATTCCAAATTTGCACCTTCCCTACTGATACTTCTGTCTAACTTTCGGATTTCTTCTTTAAGTCTGTCTATTTCTTCATACAACTGTTCTTGTCTGGTCCCTGAAGAAACTTGTAGGTCCCTTAAAGCTATTTCTAATTCACGTTTCTGTTTTCTAAGCGCTGTAATATCTACATCTTTCCTAGCTTGCTCTTGGGCAAAGTATAATAGAGTCATCTCCCCTTGACCTGTAGGGGGTGTGGCTAGCAGTCGTGTGACAGCCTCATCCTCAGAGCTTTGCCTCTCTGAAGAAGCTCCGCCCATGTCATGGTTTGCTCTGTAGTAAACAAATCAAAGGTGTTTTAAGATCAAAACTACCAAATCTGAAAAGCTATCTTTTGTCATTTTGATATATTTGCTAATATACTATCCCTGTTGTGTTTTACTGCAATATTATTATATTTATGTTAACTTGCAACACTAACTGATAATATGAAAAAGCAATAGAAACAAAAGAGCCAAACTCCCACAAAACAGGAATGTCAGAAGTCTGATATTGCAAATTTGGTAAATTTTTATGCAGCTTATCATGCATGGAATGGTATTAATTTGAAAATACTGAATAATTTGAATAACACTCCAAGCCCATTGTCATGTGGACAAAATTAGTACTGTTCATTTCTGTAGATACTGAGCTGATATATAGTCTGTCCAAAATAAAGAGCAGTAACTTTCTAATTTTGTCAAATATTCATAATTTAAGAGTCATATTTCAAGAGTGACAAGAGAAATATGACTGGTTATAAAATCTGGCTGATATATTATGACCATAAATTATCTGAGTATTGGACTGATGATAAAATTGCAATTTCAGAGCTACAACTCCAAAGGGGCAGAAGCAATCCTGCTAGTTGTCAAATTTAACTGATATCTTATGCCTATATTGAGCAGTCTACTCCTGGCATTATTCTGCTCTATCATTGAAAGTATAACACAGTAACACTATCTTTTATAGTTGTTAGGAGTAGATTGTAAATATTTTACTAGAAGCAAATTGCTTATAATAGAGTCCAAAGAAACTTGCTGAAACTCTTAATAAGTTGTTTTGCTACTTCCAAGTTGATCTCTACCATTAGTATTGTTTGTTTTCACTACTAACATTATTGTTAAATGTTTTTGTGTATGTTTTTACGCTGAAATGAATCTTTTTTTACCAAGCTCTTCTTGATCATTTTATGTACCAAAGTGATTTTAAATCTATGTTACAACTTCTCACCTGTATCTCATTAGGTAATCAGATTGAAGCCTTTGTGATGATGTCGTCCTCAGAACTTCCAGTTCTCTCTCTTTCTCAGCCAGCATAGACACAGTTCTGTCCCTTTGTTTCTTGATCTCCTCTTCAAACTCTTGAAGCTGTGAGTGATGCTCAGCCTGCATGTGGCTCACCTACAGTAGAGTAAATAATGTTAGAACTAGATTCATCAATTTGGATGTGATAACTCTGCCAAATATCACACACCTTAAGTAATTCAACATGGACATGTATATGTTAATTTTGTGCTTTAAAAAGAAGTAAAGACAATGCCAAACATGATTAAAATTTTCAATTATATGTACATGTATTTCACCTTGCCAACGTTTTGGCCTTTGCCTTCTTCAGGTTTTTTTTTCCAAATTTGTGCTTTACTTAAATTTTATC
Organism: Corbicula japonica; assembly: GCA_038501625.1. Taxonomy (NCBI): domain Eukaryota; kingdom Metazoa; phylum Mollusca; class Bivalvia; order Venerida; family Cyrenidae; genus Corbicula; species Corbicula japonica. Next base: position 2,759,542 of record JAZAYU010000063.1, on the reverse strand, counting down.
ATGTTAGTAAACATGTAAAGTAACACTTTAAAATTCATTTGAATACAAATTTCTGTTGAAATAGTTAGTATTATTTTACAGTACACAAACTTTCCAGCTAACAGAACTGACCTCCTGTTTATGTTTCTCTTGCAGCATAAGCATAGTTTTACGGGTATTTTCCTCCCTCTGTTTGTAATGATCTATTTCATCTTCCTGCTGCAGGTGCATTGTTCGTAACTTCTCCCGTAATTCATTCACATGCTCTTTCAGTATATCCTCATCTTTAGATGGTGTGTTCTCCTACAAAAATGTAGTGCAACGGTTTTTGATCATTAACTATAAAACCAGAAGAAACTAAAGAAACTGAATTGCTAAATTAATTCAACTGTCAAAACAAGTGGTATTTTCATAGCCTTGATTTTGTTTCTAGTTACATACCAATAAAATAATACTGAGTATTAGTTGAGATTAAAAACATTCTCTAAGATACAAAGATTGTTGGACCAAATAATATTTGGATCATTCACTGCATATTTTTATGTTTTCTTTTGACATGACATTTATAATATTGTTATAGTTTGTATGTGAAATATTGTTTAAAAAAGCATGCTATGTACTCACTTTCTTGTTTTTGAGTACAGACTGTGCCCTAAGCCTGTACCTCTCAAACTCATCTTTCACTTGCTCCAGTTCTTCCCGGTACTTCTTACACAGAGGATGCTCAGCATCTGAGTCGTCTAACAGCAGCTCTGTAACATTATGTTTCACAAAGCTCACATTACTTTTGCTTTTGGTCAAAAATAACCTTAAAACTCAAACAGCGAACAGTGTAGATCCTGATCAGATGGCATGTACCATATAGGTGTTTATATGGAGTAATGATTGTAACATTGTAAACATTGTAATGCATGACAAACACAACAGTTCACACAATCTCATCTGCACAAAGCATGTCAAAATCAAACTCGTGCCAAAAAAAGTGATTCCACATTAACTGTGTAAAAGAAACTTCATTTTCAAACAGGTAACAGGTTAATTTAATGTTAAAATCTGAAACAAGGATATGTACACTGACCTCCAATACTAACAGGCAGGTCTGTCTGGGTATTGGCCATCTTCAGCTGAGATTTAAGTTTGGTGATTTTCTCAACCAGGGTGGGAATGTCACTAATCTCGTCTTCTGGAACAGGACCAGCTGTGGAGGCCTCAACAAGAGCGGTGTTTTCTTGTTCAAGTTGACATATCTTCTCTTTTAATTTCTGAAATATTCAATATGAACTTACATGTATTTGATATCTGAGGTTTGTGTGCACTCTTGCACCAGGGTCATAGTTTATAACAACAAGTGAAATTTGAATCTTAACAGTAAAGAATATCATTGTGTATCAAGTTTTGAAACATCCAATAATTATATTCTATCAACTGACAGTGATCATATTTTACTCACAACAGGTGTGGATTTATTCTTTGTACATGGAATATATTTCAGACTTTTATTCTGTTTTCATTAGCTGATTATTAAGCAAATCAGTATGGCAATAGAAAATGAAGACAAAGTACATTCAGTATAGCCATTTTAGTGATGATTCTGTAGATCCCATCAGACCACCCTCTCAACTTTAAGGCAAAAACCAGGACCCCATTTTCCTCTTTCTATAAGCTGTCAAAAAGGGTGCTGCTAAGTCTAGGAGACAAATTTGACAGAGGACCATATTGAGGACACACTGCAACAGCTCTGGCTTAAAATTAAAGCACCCAAATAACAGGGAAACATCTGAACTGCAAATCTGAGAACACAGTGCAAGAGCTCTGGCTTAAAACTAGGGTGCTCACCCAACAAGCGTCTTATCCAACAAGTAATAATGAATGTATTATTCACCCACTTTGCTGCACCCCTCCCTACCTGTATAGTTTGTTGGTCCTGATATCTCAGCCTTTCATAGTTCCCTACACTCTCAGAGAGCTCGGACAGTTTGGACTCTAGCTCCGATATTCTAGCCTCACACAGCATGCTATATGCCCGCGTCTTACTCTCTTCATCCTGTGCCCTATTTTCATCTTCCTGTAACAATAGACTGTGCTTGGCCTGAAAAACATAAATAATCATGTGAATAAAGAATTATGTACCACTGAAAAGTAAAAAATCCTCATTGAACAAAATGTTGTATTTAGTTTAAAGTTATATTTTCCATCAATTGTAAACAAGTTGTTTTGACTTTTATTAATCATATTAGATGACTGCTTCCTGTGTTGAAACCCAGTACTCAAGGTGATCATAGTTGTGGAAGATTCTCATCCCTGGTGGATTTGAATCCACAATCATTGGATCTTAAGTCTGGCACTCTACTTCTAGACCACTGTTATGTTGTAATAACACTTCATATTAACTCTGGCTTGCTTCTTAATATTCAAGGGAAGATTTGTAATTCAATCAGAAACTTAATAGCATCTAAGTATACATATATATATTATTCTTCAGCAGTTTGATAAATAAAGCAAGTAAGTGGGGTGTTACTACTTGTCTAAAACCTATTTTATTTCCAAAATACAGAATATTACAAGGAAATTTTACCAGTTTTTGAGTTACAGCAAAGACTTTGAGAAGAACCAAAGATTTGTTATAACATGAAGAAACCAACCTTGAGTTCAGCAGCTTCTTTCTGCAGTTCAAGCACCATTGGGGATGGTTCCCTGGCCTTGATCTCAGCCTGGCGTATCTGTTCATGAAGGTCAGAGATCTCCTGCTTCAATGCAACAATCTGATGCTCATGTTTACCTGTGATCTCCGGTATCAACCTCTCCTGTTCCTTCAAGCTGAACTGAGCTTCATCAAACTATAATCAAAGAAATAACCAGTTCTGCATTAATGTTAATTTATCACTTACAAGATAAAAAAATCTCAATTTTTAGCTTTGTAAGATTTCCTTATCCTTCATGGCCTTATCCTTAACTCTGCATACTTTCGTATTATTGCACAACAAATTGATTGAGCAATTTCATTACTGATTTTGACTATGTCATGATGCTAATTACTACATCATTTAAGTTTAATATATGACATAATTAAACAAATGTTTACTTTTTCAAACAGAGCAAGTTGTTTATTTTTTTAACAGGCAAGGATACATGTAGGATGTTACTAAATTCTGATTGCTGGAAGTGTTAATCATTGTATGAGACTGTAATTGCTATTTTTAGAGTGTTTCATTCTTACACTGCTGTTCGGAGCTTCTTTAAAGAACACGCTTTATGGAGAAAAATGAATGGAAACTAAATAAGGAAATAAACTTTGTATCAGAATATTTCAACTGGTATGTACAATTCAATCTATTACTACTAGAAGTTACGCAAAAGAAATAGTTCTCCAAAACAGTTCTCCAAGATTGCATTTTATTTAAATTTTTAAAGAATTTTGTTTGAATCTCGTAGGAGTTGTTGAGAAAAATAATCAACCACAGCCTCGTTTCCGACTGGAAAGCATTACCCTACTAGGGCCTAGGGTTGGAATACCGTGATCTTCGCCTAAGATCAATGATAGAATCTCTGTCCAACAGCCTCAACTTTAGGAACCAGCAATATAATGTGAATGTGACGATTTGCAAGTACCCTACCTGATGTTCTATGTGCTCCTTTGCCTGTCTCTCATTAGCCAGTAGTTTCTGAAGCTCTCTTAACATCACAGCATGATCTGTCTGCTCTTTCTCTCTCTCAATCTGCTGGCTGCGAACTCGATTCTTCCACTGTTATCGTAACAAAATATAAAACACTTCAGAAAAACAGAATATATTTGTTTATTATTTGTTTTTGTTGTTATGTAATTTACAGTTCAGTATCTCCATTATAGACCCTTTAACACCAACTCAGAAAACAGATTAAGCCTTTGTAGTTAGAACAGAAAGAAAGCTCTAACAAATTTTATGTAATTCTTTTTTATCATTTAGTAAAACCTATGTGAAAACATCTAAATTTTTTCTGAAACTGGCATCAGCTAAATTGTAATTGAAATAAAAATTCAAAAATGTCCACAAGTACTGAAAAGTAGGTTTTTTGGTATAACTTATGAACTATGCTAGATTTATCAGATATTCCTCAAGAGGTATGACATAATAAAGTATATTTCTCTTTAACCCTTTATACATCTATACAAGTTTCATCACATGCAAACAGTGCAGATTCAGAACAGCCTGCACATCTGTGCTGTCTAATCAGGATCAGCACTGTTTGCTTTTGATTCATTAGGGTTCTTACCAAGAAGTGAAGAATAGTCTAATCAGATGGCCTGAATATGTCAACTGATCTGAATCTACACTGCTTGCACATGCGATAAAACAAGTATATATGGTGTAAAGAGTTAACAAAATTGATGTGTTTGAATTTACTTCTTGACTTTGTTGCTGAATCTCTGTTTCCAGTTTTTGAACTTTCTCATTGGCTTCCTTAACTTTCTTCTGTAGCTCTTCATTTTCATGCTGCAAAATACAAGAAACAATCAGTCAAGATTATGGTTAATCTTTGACATGTAGGCCTATTCAAGTAACAAAGATTTCAATCACTTCTTTTTCAACGTTACAATAGAATATTAAAGTATTTCATTTCAAGCTATTATTTTGCTAATATATAAATGTATATGAAGTGAAGCCTAAATGGTTTTAAATGAATACACCATAGTCCTACTTTAGCATATCATAAATTTAATCTGAGTAGTTGTCACAGAATCTCTAAGTTTAATGCAAAATAAAGACTGTCTGGTTTTATGCCTTAGGTAATTTGAAGCAATGATTGAGTTTTCACAGATATTCTAGATGAAACTCAGATATCATCAATGTCTCAAAATCAATAGCATCAATCAATGTCTCACAATCAACAAGGTTTAGTCAGTAGGAACTAGAAACTTACTTTGATTACTTTCTTTTCTGCAATATAGGTGGCCTCTAACTTGGATTTCTCTTGTGTCAGTGTCAGCAGAGAGCTGGACAGGGTCTCCACTTGCTGCTGGGCCTCTTCTAACTCACTGGATTTTCTATTTTCATCTGTCTCGGAACTCTGATCAACAAATATAAACATTATATGTTTCATATTATATTTGTACTATATTGCAACTTTACACCAAATAAATTACAATATTGGAAAATTACAGTATTCTGGAAACCTTGTGCTTGAACAGTTTTGTGCCATAATTATCAGACAAGCCATCTATTAAATAAATTTGAATTTCATTACAAATGACTGAAACTGGACAATTTACTCCTAATTATGAATAAGGTATAATAAGTTGAGGCTAGTTAATCTCTCAACATCATTTTGTACCAATGTTGCTGTTAAAACTGAAGCAGAGACCTGTAATTCAATAACTGAAAACTCTACTTGTTTATCCTATTTTTCTGCCTTATTTTTGAAATACCTGTACACTTACTTTGGATACATTCAGAGGGTCCACAAATCCACCATCTGTTTTATGTCCCTCCTCTCCCTCCCTATCTGATTCCTGGCCCTTATCACTAGCAGTGTCCGAGGGTGGACCCGTGCTGTGAGGGATATCTAGGTGGCCCCTGGACTTCGACTGAGACAGTACCTTCATACTGGCCTCAAGAGCTTCTTTTTCTTTCACTACTCCTTTGTAAGCACTGATAACATCTGGAAGTATATTTGAATGCAGAAAATCTAGTCAAATTGATAATTAAAATGTATCAAAACTGTGAGTCAATTTTCAACACAACATACCAGTATCTAATGATGTTTTGGTTTAAATAAGTCAGAGGTGAATGAGAGCATAGCCCCCCTCCCCACCCCGTCAATTTGGTAAACAAACAGCAAACAATTTCTCCATTATTTTTTAAAGTGATTTTGTTAATAAATATAATGTAAAAACAATTTATTGTTGTACAGTTTAATTCTTTACCAATATTACTGATGCGGGATCTTTGCGGAAAGCACTTCATGTCATTACAACTGGACTGTACAAGAAATTGTTACAAATAAAATGCCAGTGGACCTAAAAGTGAGAGACTCATCGACTAACCTCTGAGCCTCTGTTCACGTCTTTGAATCAGTTCTTTCTGTTGCTCTATAGTCTTGAGCAGCTCAGCCCTGGGAGCTCGCTCAATATCCATTGTAGAGTGAAAGGTATGTGCACTGTGGCTCTCACATGTTGCAAGGTGTTGGTTCCCCAGTCAGACTAAAATGAAATAATATTATTAACACAACAACTGGGCCCAAGATCATAAAGTGAGATTGGAGACAAGTCTTTAATCTCAAGCATCTGTTTGGCTGAAATGATGACTATTTGCCATTCCAGCCAATCAGATGCTTGTTTTTGAGACTGGTCTCCTGATTTTGTTTTATGGTGTTGGGCCCTGTTTGTTGTTATCGTCCAGGAAGACACATGAACATGAAGACCTAAAAAAAGTAGTTTGAAGTCTCACTGTTAAATAATTTATTATGTTTTCACATCGTCAAATAGAAAATGACACCCTTTGACATAAAGAATTTTTGTCTACTTCTTTATGAAGTGTAAAAATTATAAACTTTGTGCATCTGTCACATGATCACATTAAAATCTGTCAGTCTGAGAGTATCAATAAAATGTCAAAGTACTGAGCTGATTTCTTTTCATGGAATGATGAGTTAAATTTTGATAAAGTTTAGGCGATGATACTGCTGATTAATGCGAAAATGATACATGTAGCAAAGAAAAAGATTTGATTGCCTATCAATGCTCAGAGTACAATAAAGAATACAAGTACTTTAGCATTCATGGGCCTTTTTGACGCATGAAAAAAGTCTTCGAGGTATGAATTAAAACAGCTATAGAAAAGCATTGGACAACATTACTAAAGACTGTACTGTAGGTTCGAATCCAAGTGGATTTTTCTGCATTTTCCTTTATCAACATTTGGCGCAAGTAATGGTTTCAACCCAGAGCAGTCACTTTGCATGATTAATTTATGTTGGATATAAGCTTGTTTCAAAATTAATGAAAAATTGATAATAAAGAAGTTTGTACTAAACTGCTCTCGGAATGAAAGCATATTTTTCAGACAAACACAACAACCATTTCACTTTGAATATTTTAATAATCCTTATATATTCATTATTATTGTGAATTATATTCAAACTTCGAAAAAAAAACATCAAATTAAACAACAAAATCATGGTTCTAGCTTTTGATATGACTCCAAATAATTCTGAAAATTTTCTTTAAAAAAATCAGTTTTGGAAAGCGCATAATCATCCATTTAAGAGTATTTATTATTAGCTGCTGACTTCAAGAAAGGGCTGGAGAATATTCAACAAGCCGCAAGAACAGAACAATGTTCCGACAAGATTGAACAAGGCAGTCGGAACGACAGCAATACCCCCTGCTGCAGATGTGAATGTGGGAAAGGTTATGGATGGTTAAGAGCAAATTAAACAATAGCTCTGGGCAACGGGCAGGCAGATGGAAGCCAATTCAAGTGCAAGGGTATGTCGTTTTCAGATAAGTTTCAGAGTATTGGCCTGCTCAAACACCACAGACGGCCTTGACCTTGAGCCAGCCAGGTTGGAACATGGGTTCAGCACATCATGTTCATGAACTGAGCATTTCACTTAAGTGTCATGATATTCATTCCAGGGGTTCAGAGCCCTCCAAATAACTTGCCAGTTTGTCTACATACACTGTATACAGCTGACACCTCTCTTAAATTTAGTCTGAACATTTTGAGAATGTGCTACAAATTTTTTGTTGTCATTGTTGTTTTACTTACAAACAGTGAATAATATATTTGAGAAAAGCGTGTTATAAAGTAAGAAAGTTTATTTGGTCAGTATCCATAGAAAATGACAAAATTTACCCTATAAAATCTTCCAGAGCAAAGTTCTTAATATTGCATAACACAGATCTAAGCAGCAAAGTTCATTAGGTCATTGACCAGCAACTGAAGTAATAAACTCTGATAAAGCATCCTAATAACATCTTAAGATTGAATCTAAATATAGCTGAAGAAAGGTAGAAATATTGGAATTTTGACACTTGAAATTTTCACTCTGCTACTAAAATTTTTGTTTCAAATTTTATCACTGAACAAGCAGTGAATGAATTGTTCAGGAAAGATTGAATTTTAAGATGGTATAAAGTTAGTGTCAAAATCTGGTTGATAACTGTAGAAAATCAAAGATTAAAATCAGAATTTAAAAGAAAAAAAATTTAAAATCCCCCGGGTGGGGCTCAACACCACAGGCGGCCTTGACCTTCAGCCAGCCAGATTGGAACATGGGTTCTGCACATCATGTTCATGAACTGAACATCATCATGTTCATAAACTGAACATTTCACTTAAGTTTCATGATATTCATTCCAGGGGTTCAGAAGATATGAACCGGACATGAAATGCATGGTTCAAATCTCTGGTGACCTTGACATTGAGCCGGACATGATGGAACATGGGTTCTGCACGTCGTCTTGATGGGGAGAACATTTGTCTAAAGTTTAATGAAATTCCTTCTAGGTGTTTAAAAGTTATTGACCGGACACAAATTGTGCGCGCACGGAAGGACGGATGGACAGACGGACGAAGACCATTCCTATATCCGCCAGCTGCTATGTGGCAGGGGATAAAAATTTCATAACCACACATTGTATATTATTATTTTGCTTATCAAAATAGTACGCAATATTTACAAACTGTTCCAATGTATAAGATATCTGGGAACTCCAATTTTCCAAGCATTGCTAAAAGTTTTGTTGATAATCAAATGAAGAAAGAGAACTGTTCTTTAAAACGCTACATCAGACTCAAACAAACAATTAATTGAGCAAGGAATTACATTTTTGCAGAGTTCAATTGAAATCACAGGCTTGACAAAGATGGATATTAATGTTACTAGTATACAGAACTTTATAATGGATCTTGTTAGGGAAGTTTTAAGCATCAAAACATTTCTTAACAGAAACAGACAATAAAATGTTGATTTACTTTCAGGTTATATTATTTGCATTAGAAAACAAGTTCTTTAAAATCAAATAAAAACAGATCAATTTGTCAACAAAAACTGGGATTAATTAAGTTACTTGTCGAATGCTCAGGCTTAAAACATTTATGGAAAAATTTGCAACATGGTATGAAAACAAAAAACATGAAGGTTTGAGAAAACCATGTAACAACTTTTTTTCTTGATAAGAGAATTTGAAAATGTTGTACATAAAAAAAATGAAAGAAAATCTGCAGAACACATTCCAAAATCAGAAAGTTCTATCAGAGAAAATCATGTATTCTGATAAAATGAACTACATGTACATGAGTGCACCTCTGTAATTGAGGTAAAGCTATCCAAAATAATATTTATATATATTGTATCAAGGAAAGTTAACAAAATCTGTGCAGAAGAAAGATCGTCAGCAAGTTTGAGAGCTACTTTAAAATCAAAATAAACAAATGCAAAATTTTCAAAGATAAAACCATTATTGAAGTATTTAAAGAATTTTAAAGTATGATTTAAATTAATTAACAACCTACTCCAGGAGTTTACTGATATGACTTTGTACAATATATCACATGTGGTACCACACTAGATCCATTAGATCCAGACCTACAGTAATTATACGATTTAAGATTTATATATAATAATAATAGCATTTGAGCTGTTGAATAACATTGAGTATACAAACAGTGAACACTGTACACCTTTACTAGTTATAATATATGCATTTTAACACATGTGTGACCAGTGCATATCCTTATCAGCTGGCACATCCATGCCGTCTGATAAGGATCTGCACTGTTTGCTTTTTGGTCATTAATAATCTGATTAATCAAAACCCAAACAGCATAGATCCTGATCAGACAGCACAGATGTGCCAGCTGATCTGGATCTACAAAGTTCACACAGGCAATAAATGCATATTTAAGGAGGAAAGGACTTTCAGATTATCAAGTCATTCAATTAATTGATTTCAGAATTATCTTATCATTTTCCGAGGCATATGGCTGTTATCCACAGATGAAAAGTGTAAATCCAGATCAGCCGCACATCTGTGTGTCTGATCTGAATTGATATTGTTTTTTTTATTAGGGTTGCTGTATTTATGACAAAAAAAGTGTAAATCATGATTAGACAGCAGGTATGTGTGGCTGATCTGGATCTACACTGGTCTGTGCATGCAGCATCTGTTGCTCCCTAAAGATTCATTGCTTACTGTTTACATTTGGAAAAGTTTTGGAATTCAGCATTGCAACGTGACATTAGGTCTTTCAGCTCCATATTTTCATGATTCCTTTCTTCAATATCTTAGTTAACTATGACTTTTAATAAGGCGATCAAAGTCTCGTTTCATTTTCCGCAATTCACTTTGTAAACCTTTTATTTCTTCCTTCTGTTCATCTACTTTTTGAACAAGATTTTCTCTTGTCATATCGCGGTGTTTGTAATTTGTATGGTTATACTTTCTTTTTGATTCGTGTCTCTCTTGTATTCTGTTCTTTCTTTTCCTTAATGCACCTCGATAATCTGAGCATTTTTTGCACCTATTCCCTTTAGTCAGTAAAAAACAATCCACAGAACGTATAGTACTGGAGTAGGACATTCCTCCATGCACTGCATGAAAATCTCCTTCACGAACTGCAAGAACACCTGGACTGTTATTACTGGACAATTCTGCACCAATAGGGACTAGTGATGTGAACTCTTCATCAGGGTTCCCACAACAAACCTCATAACCCTTAATGCGTTGACACAGTTTTTCAACAGATTCCATTCTATCAAAGCACACTGGTAGGTTTTCCCAGAGTTCATGTGTTTTTGGCACAGGTTTTCTATGAACAAGAACTTGGCAAGAGAAGTTACTTGAAATCTCCACTGATAGTTTAATTGCACTTGCATATTCTTTAGAATACATCTGTAACACAGATATCTTTGTCTCTGTACAGTGAACAACAAAGTCTTGACTTATATTCTTTCTGATGTCGTTTGCCAGAGTAGCAAATTGGGTGGTTTGTACCTCAACCACCTCAATTTCACAGATATTTGGATCCTCTATAAATGTATTACATGTATTACGAGTTGTTTTGGCATCACTGACAGCATCATCCAAAACAACATTATTTAGCGACATATACTCGAAGTCATAATCACCATCAGTATTAACACAATAGTCATGGTCATTGATAATATAGTCCTCTGTCTGCTGACTGGCATCTGTTAATACATCTTCTTCCTCCTGAATGGCATCTGTTGATACATCTACTTCCATTTTGATAGGATTTTCACCATTTGTCTCTTCCCTTACTATTTCTATAACATAATCTTTATCCTGAAGAAAACCTTTTTTCTTCCAGTCCCACTTTCTTGGTGCACAAATTGACCTCATTGTTTTCTTGCGTGGCATCCTAGAACATAAAATATTGTATTCAAAATAAATACAATTTACAGGTGGTTGACAAATTTCTAGGCAATATCAAACTTTCAGCCCATGTCAAATAGATGATATTCCATGTTCATGTACATGCCAGGCCAGTGTAGATCCAGATCAGCCTTCACATGTATATTGATCAGACATTAGTTTCTAATGAAACACAGCCAAATCTGCTGAAGATCCTGATCAGCTGCCACACAGCTAGTTTTTTATTCATTATGTTATTTTTGACAAAAAAGTGAACATTGTAGATCCTAATCAGACAGCATGGATATGCCGGCTGATCTGAATCTACGCTTTATGTCCATGGATAACTGCCATTTCCATGGAGTAAAGGGCTAACAGTTTTCTCATTCATATTTGATTCTATTATCAAATTTTGATGCTCTGGAAAATGGTTTGAATACCTTGGGCAACCAATGTAAATCAATACCTTTATGTATTTACATTATATATGCAATCTGATCTAGATCTACACTGCTTTGATTCGTTTGAGTATTTCTGACCAAAAGGCTATTTTTTGTTTATTATTTTGCCAACAATATGACCAAATTTGCATTTAATCTGACGATATGAAATATACAGCTTTTTAATGTATGCAACAAAAACAATTTTATTAGAAGGAAAATAATAATTTTGATCAAATTGGTGTTATATTGAAGGAAAATGAACAATTTAAAACATGCATTGAATGTTTATTTTTAACAATCGAAAATAACCACAACTATGCACTCAATCATTGAATGCTGGGCAACAACAGCAGAATTATAACTGAATACAGTGCTTTGCTGCCATTAAGACTTTCAATAAAACTTTTTCACTGAATAGAAAATACAATTCTGACTGGTATTAACTTGGAGAAAAATGCATATTTATTCTTCAACATGCATGCTTGGGTTTATAATTTACTTTTTGAAGTAACTATTAATATTAAATAACCAAAAATGAACAAAAAGTATGACTGCATATTCATTCTGACAAAACCTTTTATTTTAACTTCTAACTCTTCCATTATGTTACACACAATGCACACACAACATAGTAATTTAGTTATTAATATCATAAATTATGCTTTTAACTATATTGTAGTTATATAGTATAAATAATATCACGAGTAATATAAAGGAGATCGACAATGCCATGACTTGAATGTTTTGAATGGTGTCTAAATGTCTTTCAATACTTCCATGTTAGAACATATTTCAACTCATGGGCCCTCAGCATGTGTTTTTTTCTTTAAAAAATATTAGTTTATCTAATTAGTGTTAGATGCCAGATCAGCTCTGTGGACCTTCGCAATATCTCCAGCCTTACTGATATGGTGATTTCGTACTGCAATAAAATATCGTTCAGCAGCATACTGCAATGTACCGGTATATCAGTATATTGTGACACCCCTAAAAGATGCAATGTGACAATTTATCACAAGACCTTTTTATTATGCTTAAGATTAAATACTATTTGTTTTTATTTTAAAAGGCATATTCTACAATAACAAGCAACAATTATTTTGACTTCATGATATTTGAAAATAATTTGTTTTCAATATGTATTCAATGTTCAGATGATCTCATACAAAATGTAAACCTTCATGTTGCACAAGCTGCATTGAAACACTGATTGTATTTATATCATAGAAGGGTGACAAAAAGAGGTGATAATTTAATCAGTGTATCAGGGTTTCACTACTCGTACTTGTACTCGTACTCATACTTACTCGAGTACCAATTTTCAAGTACTCAGCAGGACTCAGTACTCATCTTAAATTACGAATACAAGTACTTGTACTTACTTAAGTACTGAAGAAAAATGGTCAGTACTATATGAGTACTTTCACACATCAATGAAATAATATGAAATGAAATAAAACTTAACCTAATGAAGTGTATATATATAAATGGAATAGTAAAAAATAATTCATTAATATCATATGTTGGGCAGGGTAATTAAACAACTTTTGTATATGCTGTTATGTTCTTAGTTGTTTTAATACTATTTCACGCATTATATTAATTGAATTATTAATTAAATGAATCATTAGAATTGTCAATGGTTCAAATACCTTACTAAAATTTACAGTGCATAAGATTATAAGATTTAGCAATGGAGTCAACAGAACTGATTATCACCGTATTATAATACAATGGAAGATGACACTTTTGAAAGGCTAATGATGTTACTATACAATACCTGTGACAATTGAGAGTTGAAATAGTTGTTGATGGTCACTTTTTTAATAATGGTCATTGGAATACTTATGATTATTGTGTGCGTTTACATATTTTTTGTCTAATGACAATGTTAATAATAAAATTATTATTACTTCATTATAAATAAAATTATAATAGCATACCTTATTAGAATAAGTGTATAGACTAAGTATGATATATAATTATAAAAAAAAAAGTCTTTGTACTTGCAAAATACTCGTGAGTACCTTAAGTAGTACTTAGTACTTACTTAAGTACACTCACAAAAGTAAGTACTCAGTCAGTGCTCACGCTGTCAGTCGACATTGTCGCCATTTGCGATAATTTTACGTTTTTGTCGATTATTTCAAAAAATTAGCGGTAAAATTTGGCGATAAAATAATTGTCAAAAAGCAAGATATTGTTAGCTTATTTGCATCCACTTTGCCCTGAGCAGTCGCCACATTCCTGATAATTGTGGGTCGTTAATCCCCTAATTGAACTAACAAAGTGTCACTTAAGTTAAGGTAGTCTAACTGTAATGATTTCCCGCGCGTTTTTCTCGAATGTCGGGAATACTCGGTTAACTGTCACTAACAGTCGACAATAATCGATGTCGCTTCGGTTACTATCGGCTCTGACGAGTAGCGTCGGAAGTCACCGAAAGCGATCCGATGTTTGACGACGTCGCAAATTTATGCGCGGGAAAGCATTACAGTTAGACTACCTTAAGATAATCACCTTGGCGTCCTTGCCTCAATGATTGATGTTTGTAATCGGTAAACTTTGGGCATTACGTTACGTTTCCATTACGTCATGACAAGGGAATTCTAAGGTTGTTGCTATTTATAGCTATTATGGATTCCCCTATCATATGTTTAACAAAGCAGACAAATATTTTAAGAATAAGAATAAACGATGTGTTCTTTTTTCTAATGTAATACTAAATACTGGCCAAATTCTAAATCCATTCTCGAAGCAAAAACCTAGCCGGATACTGTGCCTCAAGTGATGAATAGGACGAAAATTCGCGGTACGAATTGCCGACTTTTTAACCATGTTAACGGAGAAAATACTTCCTATTTTCTCAAAAAATGTGTTTAATCAGTTGCTTTGGTTATTTTTTGCTTTGGAAAAGTTATTTCACATTGCAATTTTCTACTGGTTTATTAGTTATTACGTTTGTCATCCAGTTTCGCGACGTCAATTTTTGACATACCATTAATCTAATCCCGAATCGTCTTTGTCACTACCCATTAGCATATAAACTCATTCTAAGCAGAAAATTGATGTGAATTAAATTATTTTGCCCAAAACTTTAATGCAATATTTTACAATTTTGTTTGGTTAAGACTGCTTTGAAGGTTAGACCTTTTTGGTATAATTACATAGCTGTGAATCTAATTGATTTTATTTGCAATCGTGAAGTGAAGAATGCTTTATTATTAAAAATCATCAGTAATTTTACATAAAGCCAATTATTTTCATTAACTAGGTTAAATATATAAAGTAATAATTAACAGTTAATCTTTATAACATAGATGTTATGTTAGATAAATCATGTTAATTAAAACAAAACAAACTAGAATTATCACTGAATTACCACATGTATGCTTGATAATTGAACTGGGAATGCTTCGAATCAATGGCATAATGTGCCCCACTTTCAATCCAAAGTGTCGTCTTCACAGTAGCCACATATTCAGCAAGTTTCATCACAATATCTCATTCCTTCTAAATTTATTGAGCAGAAATGGTTTAAATATGTTAGTAACAGTGGCCCCTATCTAACTTTTATCTAAGAACTGTGTGCCAAACATTGTTTATGAGAAATCATCCAGAAACCATTTTTTCTATTTTTAGTAACAGTGACCTTGACCCCATCAGGCCCAATTTCAATACCAAGTTTCGTCTTCACAGACACTACCTATATAGCAATTTTCATCACAATATCTCATTCTGAACCAAAGTTATTGAGCATACAGTTTATTTTCTATTTTTAGTAACAGTGACCTTGACCCCACAGGCCTTGAATCCCAAAAGTCATCTTCACAAAAACCATCAATACACCAAATTTCATTTAAGAATCTCATTTCAAGCTATAGTTACTGAGTGGAAACGAAGTTTTGAAGTTTAAATAACAGTGACCTTGACCTTGAACCCACAGGCCCCAAAGTCAAACCTAATCTTTATCTTGTTATGTTACATCTGTGTCCCAAAAAATAATTAAATCTATGAAGTATTTCATGAGTTATAGTCCAGAAACAATTTTTCTTTTTTAAGTTACAGTGACCTTGACACTGACCCCTCAGGCCCCAAAGTCGAACTGGACCTGTATCTTCTGATATTACATATATGTACCAAAAAAGGATTTAATCTGTGAAGTTTTTCATGAGTTATTATCTGGAAACCCTTTTTCTATTTTTAGTAATACTGACCTTGACATTGACCCCACCAGCCCCAAAGTCGAACTTGACCTGTATCTTGTGATGTTACATCTATTTACCAAACAAGGATTAAATCTGTGAAGTGTTTCATGAGTTATCATCCGGAAACCATTTTTCTATTTTTAGTAACAGTGACCTTGACACTGATCCCACCAGCCCCAAAATTGAACTTGACCTGTATCTTATGACGATATACCTGTGTACCAAAAATTATTTAATTCTGTCAAGCCTTTCATGAGTTATCATCTGGAAACGAAGAATCTGACCGACCGACCGACAGACCGACCGACAAGCTCACTCCTATATACCCCCTCAAACTTCGTTTGTGGGGGTATAATAATTATAATGCTATTTCCCACGCATGGGGAAACAACGCGTTAAACTTTGGCTATTAATTTATTTTTCAAAAGTTTTGTGGCTATTATTTTAAAACAGCCAGTGTGAGCACTGCTCAGTACTTACTCGAGCACATCTAAATCACCCAGTACTCAGTACTTACTCGAGTACTTAACCTCAGTACTCAGCGAAACCCTGCAGTGTTTTTTCATGAACTATATCAAAACAAATATATACAAACCTGATGATCGATTGAAAATGGTGTGAAAACGATTAAAATCCACTAAACATGTAACTCTCGCTTACAGAAAACGGCTACAATGTGACAGATTACATACACAAAGTAATGCTTGGTCACATGACGAGGTTCTCGTCGAGTCAGCATAGCAAAACAAGATTTCCTATATGGTAGACTAATAGACTTATAGAGAGATGCGAATCTGTGTAATATATAGGTCTTTGTCTGAAATTATTAACGCTGACAGTTCCATGAGATTACAAACAATTAACAGAATCAAACTGGAGTATGTAAACATCAACTTTGCTGATAACATAATCTCTTGTGTCATAAAAGCACATTGTGTTTTAGTCTTTTAACCTTCAACAGTTTAAGCAACATGACAATAAATGACAGATATAATTACACTTACATGTTTAAGATTTTTTTCAACAGGAAAATTAACAGATATTTCTATTCAAGTCATTTACTTGATGTAATATAATATGTAATATAATTCTGTCGATTATACCTGCAGTGTAGATGAATTTTGACTGTCCGACTACTAATCTATTTTAAAGAAGTCGAGAAACAATCGAATTTGATCATCTAACTTAATGAGAGTCGATAATTCAATTATATATTGTGTAAAACCTAACTTTCTTGTCGACAATTAGTAAACAGTAGTTTATATATGCGGGATTCTTTGAAAATAAACGAATTTGCTTACGTTTATTTTTCCGGATATGATGAACTGAATAAAATCCACATCAAAACGTAAGGTATCTGGACTAGACTCTTTCACATGCAAAAGACACTAATCAAGAGTGATTACTTCAGGAATCGAGAGCAGCGAATTAGGTTAGTTTCGGGATTCATATTTTCACTCTCCTTAACAATTTCTAACGACAGAATGAGCCAATTTTATTATAGTTTATGATTTTAACCTATATAACAAAATCTCATCATTGTTCACGAAAAGCAATTATAAAGTTCAAGATATTATACTAGGATCCTTTGTATTTAAAGGGACAATCAATTTACCGGACAAAATTTATATCAGTCGAATGAACACTCTTTTTTATCTGACCCAGTAAACCAACGTTCTTTAAATGAGGAGTTGTGTTATTAATTAAGTCACATATTTAGTTCACAAAATTTTATTGCTTATTTAATAATAATATTAATAATAACCGAATTAAGAATCAAACTTTTCTATAGAAATTCCTATATAAATTGAAAATACCAACCAATGACTCAAGTGAAAGAAAGAAGAGGGGAGAGGTGAGAGAGATGGCCAGATGAGTGTGAAAACCATGCAAAATTAAATGCAAGAGTTACACAATATATTATAAAATAACAAGTGTTATGTAAAGAAAATTAAAAAGTCAAGAAAGCACATGGATGCATGTTATTTTGGTAACTTTACAAGACATATGATGAAAAAGAAAACGTTAACAAAACATCTATATAAGGGGCCAATCCAGAGGGGGTTCAGTGGGGTTGCTCGAATCCACTTTTCGGACAGCAATAATGCAGCAGAAAGTTGGCAGTTATCATGTAACTACCCTAGACAATTTGTACTTGTTTGTTAATATGAGAACCTGTTGGGACAAGCGTGAGGTTGGTGCACCCTAGGTCCTGGTTTAAACCCCAGTGGCAAATTGTTTTGCCGTTCCAAGGCGGTTACCCAAAAGGTTCTCCTTTCGTGAATTGTTTGAAATTGATCTTTTGATAAGCCACGCTCTTTTTTCCTCTCTACATTTTTGCTGCTTGGGGAGGAGGCTGTGTTTTCTGTTTGACAATATGCATATTTCACTTTTCTATATCAAAGAGTATGTATTTCTTCAGAGACAATGTGTGGAGCGCAATATAAACCTATCAAAGATGACGTGTGGTATGAGGTATATTACTAGCAACCTTATCTATTTACTGCTGTCGTTGCTATATAGTTAATATTTTGTATAGACTCTCGTGAAGTTCTTCCGACGTGCACATGGAAAATATTAAGTTAACAATAGTTATACTCACTTCGGTTTGCCGAGTACATTGGCACATTGTATTGACATAACCGTCAATGAAACAAAACGTGAATTTATGTGAGAAATTGCTTGGGCAGGACAAACGTTACTATAAATTTTAAGTTATGTTTACATGATACCCGGCTAGCAAATGAGCAAATGTTCCCGGATGGCTTTTCAAAAGTCAGACCTGCCATATAATCTAAAATCCGTATGCTGTGGAATACCCATGGCTACGTTTGGTATCACTGATAGAAATATTACCCCTTTTAAAGATATAAATTCTCATCAAACCAAAATATGAATGCAGATGTTTTATGTCAACTTCCTTATACGAAGTGCATTCATAAAATTTAATTATTTTTAATCTGCCGGTTCATTTTCAACCCATAACAAGCGTTATTTTTGTATAATTGTTCTTCAAATCGTGACTGAAATGAATGAAGCCAACGTTGTAATGGTGTCTTGGCGTGCTTCGCAACCCAAACACACATTTTACCACGATGATATAACTGACTTTATTTTTGTAATAGATGTGCATGAAGAAATTCCAAAGAAAAAAAAACACTTTATTGCTTGCTTATAAAGTTGACAAATAATCTCACTGTGACATTAGGAGAAGGACACATAATCATGGATACAAAATTAAGGTATCCTAGAAACGTGGGAGAGTCAATATGCACATATTGACAATCATGTACAAGGTAAAGTGCAAATACAACGATTAAAAACTTAAACTCTTATAGATTA
This sequence comes from Corbicula japonica, assembly GCA_038501625.1. Lineage (NCBI taxonomy): Eukaryota > Metazoa > Mollusca > Bivalvia > Venerida > Cyrenidae > Corbicula > Corbicula japonica. The sequence goes on along the minus strand of JAZAYU010000063.1, from coordinate 2,740,211 downwards.
AAAACATCTTAAGACAAAGGAAAACGAAAGAGTTGTGTGTCATTACATGATCGTGATACGAATGCAATTAATTGACGTAAATTGAACGTTCATGCAAGTAGACCCTGCAGGTTAATAAAACAGTAAGCTTTTCACATTGTTATTACAGTTGAATTAATTTCAAAAGATCCAGTAGCAATAGCAGTCTAGTCGTTAATTCTACGACTCTAATGAATTAATTGGTATATTGTAATAAGTAACTGGTGAAGTTGTACAAGAAAATGTCACATGTGCTTTCACAAACTATGTTAAAATGTTAGGAAAATATTGTAAGACTGGCGCCCTGTTCACACATAGTAGTTCAACATAGTCTCGTAGTGTTCTTGTTGTCCGGATGAAGCGGCTGGCTCCCCGTTCTCCAGTGTGTATTTCTGGAAAGACAGTAGTAACACAGTTAAGCTGGGATCCAAGATCATAAAACTTAATCAGGAGACCAGTCTTAAATCCCAAGCATATGATTAGCTAAAATGGCGACCAATGATGTACATGCAAATGCACTATTTTTTTTTAATTTAATATATAGACAAATCTTCCCAGTAAACACCCGACGTCAAAACGACGTTGGATTTAGGTTGGATTCTGGTCGCGACGTCGGCGACCTAAATCCAACGTTAATCAGACGTCGAAAGTGCGACGTCGTTTAGACGTCGGGAAATAACGTCGGATAGACGTCGGTTTTTGGTCAGATATTTGACCACCCGGAAAAATTATTACCGAATAAGTTTTTTTTTTCTTCAAATTTTCTTTACAAATGCATACATTCAATTTTAAAAAAAAATACGAAAGAAATTTATTTCCTAATTTGAATTGTTTGCTGTTCATTGGAAGGGATATAATCGAAGCCTGTGCATTCGAATCTAAATGTAAACAATCTGCGCCATATTGAACAAAGAAACAAAGAACAAAGTCAAAATCGCCAAACAAACACAGACGGGGAAAAATATTATTTTATATTTGCCAGAGAAGAAGTATAAAGCAAGTATGTTTTCTGTATTTGTAGTTTGTTGTTAAACTCTAGTTTTTGCTTAAAATTTGTTGAGATTCATGCTCACTACATGTGTAAGACACGTGGAGTTGTTTTCATGAAATACGTTTCGTCCCAAATAAGTCTCGCTACCGGGCTATTGGTATGACACAGTGCTCATAAAACACATTACTTTTAATAGAGATTTAGAGATGAATTAAAAAACACTTTGACGGTATTTTTGTTGTTACACTGATTGTAATAAATGAAGAGTAAAGAGGATTAACTTTGGTCGGATTTCGGTCGGATTTTGGTCGGAGTGTGGTTTGATTTAGGTCGGAACCCGACGTCAATCCGACGTCGGGAAATGACGTCTAAAAAACTTTTATTTCCAACCAAAATACAACGTTTCTCCGACGTCGAGGTCTTACGTCAATCCAACGACATTTCGACGTCAAATGTTTCCTGGGTTAGTGTTATTCGTATTTTTAATATGTCACAAACTGCATTGAAAGTTTAAAAAAACCTATTGCGGTGGATTGCGAGAATATAGCAGAAAAGAGTCAACGTGAAAAATAAGACATGACATGCATAATACAGTTAATTATAAAATAGAATGAAAGATACAGATAGGCTTGCGAGAGAAATAAGATATAAGTAAAACAAGAGGGCCATGATGGCCCTGTATCGCTCACCTGAGTACAAAAGTACTTTCAGCTTTACCCCAGGGCCAACATTTAAATAATGCTGGTAAAGGGTCTCTTTACAATACTCAACACGAAATATCTAAGGTCTAGTCGCATTAGTTTCAGAGAACAAGGGGTGTAGTTTGACACTAGCAAACATTCTACATGTCTTCAGTTCTTACTATTTAGCTCTATGTAAAAATTGATAGGCCCCGGGTGGGGCCAATTCGAGCCTGGGGCCATGATATGTATAAACGTGGTAAAGGTCCACAAAGTGATGTTACATGTAAAAATTCTAAGCTCTATGTGTTATGGTTCTAGAGAAGAAGACTTTTACAAGATTTTTCCTATATAATTCTATGTAAAATGGGCGACCCCTGTGGCGGGGCCAATTTTGACCCAAGGGCCATAATTTGAACAACTTTGTTAGAGGTCCATTAGCCAATGTTTCATACCAAATATCTAACCTCTAGCCATTGCGGTTTTGGAGAAGAAGATTTTTTAAGTTTTTGCTATATATTGATATAAGGAAAACCCATGACCTCTGGGGCGGGGCAAATTTTGACCCCAGGGCTATAATTTGAACAACTTTGTTAGAGGTCTATTAGACAATGTTTCATGCCAAATATCTAACCTCTGGCCATTGCGGTTTCGGAGAAGAAGATTTTTTTAAGTTTTAGCTATATATTGATATAAGGAAAACCCATGACCTCTGGGGCGGGGCAAATTTTGACCCCAGGGCCATAATGTGAACAACTTTGTTAGAGGTCCATTAGACAATGTTTCATGCCAAATATCTAACCTCTGGCCATTGCGGTTTCGGAGAAGAAGATTTTTTAAGTTTTTGCAATATATTGATATAAGGAAAACCCATGACCTCTGGGGCGGGGCAAATTTTGACCCCAGGGCCATAATTTGAACAACTTTGTTAGAGGTCTATTAGACAATGTTTCATGCCAAATATCTAACCTCTGGCCATTGCGGTTTCGGAGAAGAAGATTTTTTAAGTTTTAGCTATATATTGATATAAGGAAAACCCATGACCTCTGGGGCGGGGCCAATTTTGACCCCAGGGCCATAATTTGAACAACTTTGTTAGAGGTCTATTAGACAATGTTTCATGCCAAATATCTAACCTCTGGCCATTGCGGTTTCGGAAAAGAACATGTTTTAAGTTGTTGCTATATACTGATATAAGGAAAACCCATGACCTCTGGGGCGGGACAAATTTTGAACCCAGGGCTATAACTTTAACAATCTTAGTAGAGGACCACTAGGTGATGCTACACACCAAATATCAAAGTTCTAGGCCTTACAGTTTCAGAGAAGAAGATTTTTTAAGTTTTTGCTATATATTGATATAAGGAAAACCCATGACCTCTGGGGCGGGGCAAATTTTGACCCCAGGGCCATAATTTGAACAACTTTGTTAGAGGTCCATTAGACAATGTTTCATGCCAAATATCTAACTTCTAGCCATTGCGGTTGTGAAGAAGAAGATTATTTAAGTTTTTGCTATATATTTATAAGGAAAACACATGACCCCACCCGGGCGGGGCCAATTTTGACCCCAGGGCTATAATTTGAACAATCTTGGTAGAGGACCACTAGGTGATGCTACACACCAAATATCAAAGTTCTAGGCCTTACGGTTTCAGAGAAGAAGATTTTTAAAAATTTCATGTTCAAAATCTATTTTTATCCTCTGTGACCTAGATAGGCAATGGACTGGAACCATCTGAACAATTTTGGTAAAGCTTCATGCAAGTAACATTCCTGCCAAGTTTCAGCAAGATTGGCCCAGGAGTTCAGGAGAAGAAGTCGTTTGAAGAAAAAGTTGACGACGCACGGACGGACGACGGACGACGGACATCAGGCGATCACAAAAGCTCGCCATGAGCACTTCGTGCTCAGGTGAGCTAAAAACAAACCTACCTCGAGTTCCTCGAACGACGTTGTTCCCTGGTCAATTTTCTGACCAATACCCGATGCATAAGAACTGTAACGCTCCTAAAACAATAAATAATTATATAATATTGTTATCGAATATGGCAGAAAAGTTTCAATTTTATTTTCTATTTCAAATAAAACTGGCATAAAATTGTCATGTGCATGAGGCTTTTTAATTGGGTTTGCCCTTCTTTTTGTTAATATAACATCTAAAGTGTTTGGCACATAATATGGGTTTTCACGAGTTTTGTTTTCTTTTGAGCCACATACGTTTTCCATTTTACCCTCTCTCGAACTGAAGAGCAATGAAGAGAAACTGTTTCTTTGCCAAATATCTATTGGCGGAACTTGTTTTAAGACAATTTCCAATCGAAATTACCTGTACATGTTTCGCAAACACACCCTCTTCTTTAATCCGCGCGGCACATTTCAGGGCTCTTGCGAACGAGTCCATGGCACCTGAGGGAAGAAATTAATGGGCATTAGTAAAAGTCTAGTCTTCAACCACAGAACATCCATCCCTTACATTATTTTGTCATAAGTAAAATTACAAATGAATCTTAAACTTGTACATGTATAATTATAGTTTGGTACGGTTAAAGGCGTTCATATATGTGAACACTACTAGATGTCAGGTTTCAATTCATAGTTATTTGAAAAAACTATAATAATAGATATTGATACAGGTAGGTATGTTGCTTGTTTACAGTTATTCCTGATTTAGCCCGAGGATACTGGAGCGATGTCGAGCTACGTGTCTTAATTCACTTCCGCCAGTTTCTGGTCCCACGGTTATAAAGCTGAGATTGGAAACCAATCTCGGATCTCAAGCATCTAATTGGCTGAAATGGCGACTGGTCGCCATTTTAGCCAAGCAGATGCTTCTGATGATTGAGATTTGAGACTGGTTTCCATGCTCAGTTTTATAAATGTGGGCACTAATGTTCACATTGTGGTTGAGCACCGACTTTCTTCACAAGTCTGAGTTCCAATCAATTAAGGATCCGTTTTGAAGGTTCAACAAAACAAACTACGATATTAGATGAAAAGCACAACGTCTAGCTACGTACCGATATGCGCGATGAACATGTCTTTAAGTTCCGTTGATTCTCTTCGAACTTTGCAGTCAAAGTTAAGTCCTCCTGGTGCAAGCCCTCCTTGCTCCAGAATTATCTGAGAAAGAATTATTACGCTATTAATGTTTCTTTGGGCAAGCGAAAAAATTTTACCTGGACAAACATAAACATATAAACAGCGGGAACAACCAAATATTCAGTTAGTTCATATGAACCGTTAACACTTCGTAAACAACTGACAATTTTATACAATATGGCCACTAAGCAGGCTTCATGTTGGTTTCAGCAATATTTATTTCATGTAAATGTAATAAATATTCAAACAAGAAGACAGATGTATATAATGATTACATAATGGATTGGAAAACAAGCTCTCGTACAGCGCTTATATAAATTCCTTTTCTGGTTTTATAGCTAAATGGCGTTTACATAATTATTATATATTTCGTTTTAATGGATAAGTCTGTTTAAACATTGTGGTTTTGTTTGGACAAAAGACCCAAAGAGAATTAGGCAATTAATATTTATGATGATTGTATGCAATAATGCTTATGTTTTAAGGTTGCTGCTGTACTTTTGTTAATACAAAATCCTTTTCATGGTTAAAAAGAAGCAATTGCTGCCGGTCTTGATGCTGCACGTCGGGGAACCGCGCGTCACCGGACGCCTACACCGTAAAACGTTTGGTGGCCAAGATATATTTTTGAACTTGCAAAAAGACGTAGGCATTATCCGCCTCGTTTAAATTTTCAGATCCGTATAATAAATTTTGAGTTGTTTTAGGGCATGGTAAATTTTGAAGGAAAATATTACGTTGAGCAACAGTTTTGTTGCAACATGTTTACATGGATCTTCATCACCGGCTGGCATTAAATGATAATTTTGACATCGTCTTTTAGATGGCACTTACAATGCATGCTATAGAGTTTCATTAAACAATCAATGTCGAAATTCGAATTAGTTCTCAGTTGAAATCCAATGTCTCATGAAGAATCAAAATCAGTATCATATATTTTTGACCACGGGCCAGAAGTACTATGCTCTATTAGGCCTAAATGCAAGAACGTTTTAGTTAATAATTATTCTTATTCAGTTCTGTCTGAAATGAAAGCAGACACGTTTCAAAAGTTACTGAATACATAAACAAATATTGCTTACTCTCATAACCTGTGTGCAATTCTTGATGTCCATTGGAAACTGGTCTGTGTCCCAGCCAAGATCTGGAGAACCTGTGTTCGAGTCTACCGACCCAAGCATACCAAACCTATAAATAGAGGAGCGTATAAAAGTTGTTGGAAATGCGTAATAAAAGGGACAAGTAATGTAACACAATTCATCTCATTTAAATAATATGCATTGCATAAAAAATGGGGCCTTTAGCATTTAGTGACAATACTCGGGCAAACTGATAAGGATAAACCTTACATCTGATAGCAGTTATACAGACTACGCCTATCGGATCGGAAATACAAACGTATATCATATCAGATGTGAAAAAACATATCTTTCAAAATATATAGAAAGGATGCATACAATTATATCTACAAGCATTTACATAATTTGAACGAAATTTATGAAAAATTCAGTTACGCAGATGCCATGGCAATGTCGTGTTCATAACCGTGTCCAGCCAGAGTTGTATGGTTGGGCTCAATATTCAACTGAAAACAACAAATTTCAATCAATTAGAAATGTAAGGTACGTCATTTATAACAGAACAGAATGGTCTACACATTTTTTCGGATGTAACAGAAAACTTCTCCCGCAAAAAGTTGGGTAAAATGTTATGTATAGTTGTTAAAATAAATTAAATTGAAAATCTCTACAGATAAGAAACTGAATAAAGGAGCGTCTCTTCAAAGCTGTATGTTTAAAAGAATGATTAGCTCTGTGAACTATTGTTATTTTTAAAATTTTCGAAAGTATTTTCATAGCGATTTTTTCTTGGTTTTATTGTGTTTTATTGAGTATTTAATTATAATTAAATCACATTGAATATAGCATCTCATTGTGCGTATTCTGGGGGAAATGGGCATGTACACACACCTTGAAGTCTTTGTCCAAGCCATACGTCTTCAGAAAGGCGATCACGGTCATTGCATCTGAAAGAACAATAAAAAATGCCATGAAACTTAAGTTAAGTTGCATACCCTGCATATTATTTCATTTGCGATATATGTCACACCGCGCGATTTGTTTTTAAAATACCTGTCACGAATTTTTTGGTGGACATCTGTCTCTAATATAATGTCTAGTCATGTGGCAAAAAAAGTCCAACAATTGCACGAAATTTTTCGTGGTCTGATATTACACTCAGTATTAGATAACTGCCGTGTTTGTTGCAGAAACAGACAGCGATACCTTTATGCGATAGTTATACTCACCGCGTGGTCCAGCTCTAGACATTATTAACATTGTCAAGTTTTGAAATAACCACTCTGCATGTTAGATTAATTAGTGACAACCATAAAATAATGTATCCCATTGAGATTGTGCTTAAAGGATTGCTCGATATGCTAGGCTTACCGTAGTCATACTGGTGCTTGGATGGCTCTTTGGGTTTAGGTTCGATCAGTAATGTGCCGGTGAATCCAATTTTCTTTTTGTAGTCTACAAGATAAAATATAGTGTTTGGTTAAATCATTGAATGTGTGCGAAAAGTGATTTTATGGGTTTTTTAGTAGATGAAATATCAAATAAAGCCATTTATCAGCGAGTTTTGTTTTCTGTTAAATAATGCTCAATTTTACCTCCGACAAACAGTAAATGATCGATCATTTAAATGATTTAATTTAGTATTTCAAGTTGCTTTCTAACCTAGGATAATAAAACAGTTAGATTGAAGACCAGTCTCGAATCTCAAGCATCTGATCTGGTAAAATGGTGACCAGTCGGCATTTCAGCCAATCAGATGATTGGGATTCAAGACTTGTCTCCAGTTTGAGTTTTATTATCTTGGGCCCTGCTCTCCATCCACCTCAGAATAAATTCTTCACTGGAAAATGTAGAGACACTTTGGGAACCTTGAGATTTGGGACGAGGAAAATACGTTGGGCGCAGATGGTATTAATTGGTTTTAAAAAGGCATAGCCTGTTATGTTTGAACTAAATAATAAGGAAATTGTCGCCCATATAAACTTATTGCGCAGATGGCTTGTGTTTGATGCTCTTTTGCTGGGCCCCATCTAGCGGTGTTACCTGCAGCCATTCTGAAGAACCTGGCCAGGTGGTTCTGCTCCTGCAATATGTCTGTGTTCAGCAGTGTATGGTACCCTTCTCTTCCACCCCAGAACACTGAAACCCAGGTTTAAGGTTATAAAACTGAGAATGGAAACCAGTCTCAAATCTCAAGCATCTGATTGGCTGAAATGGCGACCAGTCGTCATTTCAGCCAATCAGATGCTTGAGATTTGGGACTGGTTTCCATGCTCAATTTTATAATCTTGGGCACAGAACGCGTATATCTACAAGTTTATTAATATGTTCAATCTTAACTGGCTATCCTAAAAATAGGTGCTACTATCTCATGTATCTCATCGACATGCTTGTTTACAATTCTCTGCACTCTCTCACGCGAATATGCATTACTAACTTGCTCGGATGGTCACAAAACAAATCTGTAATTCAGGGTCCGCAACAAGGTCTGATATCTTACAGATTTTATTCACAGAACTTTTAGTTTCACTGGTATGAATGTTTAGCATTCCGATAGGTATCAATAGATATTTTGTCTATTTTCAAGAATCTGTAAATAATCATGCAAAAATTGTTTCAGAAGTGAACGTGGGTTAAACTTTCTCCATTATAATACAGAAAATAGCATTTAATGAGTGATTTTATGAACCACAAACGCGCACAATTTATAATATTTATATATTATTCATTGTCAATATATCGACGCTACAAATATTTTGTATATCTAGAAGAATATTTACCGAAGTTTTCAGCGCCAAGTTTCTTAGCAACCTCTAGGCATTTCTTTACTTGTGCTGCAGCGTAGGCAAAAATACGAGCATCTGGATTGCTAGCAGCGCCATTCATGTACCTGCCGTGACAGAAGACAATTTAGATCACAATGACGAATAGAGAAAAACACTCTTACATCATACAGAATCACCTTTGACTCCGTCCTCGTGTATTTTAGTAAGTACGACAATACAAATGAGTATATATTGCCTAGCCTAATGTTAATGCTATAAGGGGACACGGTTCTTAAACATGTAAACCTATCAGAGCTGTGAGTTCCTTGCAATAAAGTCTCACTGAAAGCATTATAAAATTCGGAATTCCTTCCGCTTTCGGAGCTAGGCAAGTTGTCCGAAACAACCACACCGTCTACATTTTTTTCTTCTCGGACATCGAATACCTTTTATAATCTAACAATTAAAATGCTTTTTTAATTTGTGCACAAACCAAGCTTCCGTTAGTTTGACGTCAAGATCAAACACCCATATAGTTAAGATCGAGGTATAAAGACTTACCTTGGATGCGCAAACAGGTTAGACGTTGCCCAGAGCAGTTTGACCCCGGTCTTCTGCTGAAGCTCAAGAGCCAGGTCTGAAATCTCGTCAAGGTTCTTGTTGGTCTCCGCCAGGCTAGCACCTTCCGGTGCAATGTCTCTGTAAAACATGGTCAAGTTTGGATTTATAACGACATATTCGTACCGAAATACTCAAGAACATTGCACAAATTTTTGATGTTCGGGAGATATTTTAAAACGCAATGGTAACTGCATTATCTCTCCCCCCACCCGTCTCAATGCCCCAACTTGGTCCATCAGTGGAACTATTTTAGAACTTAGTATAAAACGTGTTTTATTAGCAAGATATATTTTTGTAACGCGGAAATGCTCGCTTCTTTCTGATTTTTCATTTTTCTCATTTTTACTGAGGTTTAATTAAATGATATTGCAATGCCATTACTTCCACCATCGTATAAGAGTAAGTATTAAAAGCTTTCAGTACCTATCATGAAACGTCCAGTATTTTACTCCAAGTTTAGTAAAGAACTCAAACGCTGCCCGTAGACGCCTACGTGCATTCTCCATTGAGTTACTGCCATCATCCCACGGTCTTATCAAGGTTGGAAACCCAAAGGGATCTGCTCCTGTTAATATTGAATGTTTGTATGCCTCATGTAAATTGGGTAGCCCTAACATGACTGTGATAACACTAGGATAGAAACCACAAAACAAAAAAGCATTTCTATGGAAGATATTGATTTGTTTTGAAGTGAATTATGTAGAAGTTGTAATCACACCAGCTATTAACAACATTCAATTACAGTGAAATAACCATCATCCCAGTCTTCACCAGTACATGTACTTCAACAAAAATTGTAGACTAAAGATATAAACCAAAGGTCACCGATTCTTTATCCAGAGGTTTTGTTTCACACTATATCCGCCGTAAGCTACATTGACTATGATTGACATTTTAGACTAACATTTAAACGGTCTTTCTTCAGACACAGGACGTGAATTTGAAAATTCAAGAAAAGGTAATATATGATATGTGTGTACCCGTTCCTCTGAAGGTGTGCCAGAAACACACGGAGAATCTCAACCAGTCTTCCATTGTTCTGCCCATAACAACCTGAATTGATGCGGAAATATTTAAGTCATTATCAGATCAAAACTATTATGTTTACATTGAAATAATATGTATCTATCACGCTTTATCCTTCGAGTTAATATAAATTAAAAAGGAGAAAAACAACAAAAGTCCGCAAGTCTAATATAAGCCATGTAACAACCTTCATGTATGTTTGCGTGTTCTATACATACTGCGGTGAATGGTTATCTGTAATACGTAGTTCTTAACAAAGAAACAACAACTGAATTCTATACTGAAAGAAAAATGAGGGATCGTAAAAGCAGTTCCTATTTGTGTCGCCAAATGTAAACGCAGATAAACGCATGGGAAAGATCGGACAATCGGACGGACAGTCAAGTTATGCGCGTAATCATAGATCATCATAAAGTGGCTCAATGTTTACCTGTTTGGGGTTGTAATGTCTGTAAACCATCGTCTCCGTTGGTCCAGCATCGGGGTTGAAAGAAATTTTGTCTATGCCTAAATCATGATAAATAACAGGGAAAACAGCGCTTGAGATAAATCTGAACATGGCCTGCTTACAGGCACATCTAATTTTACGGAAACAAAACTGTTGGTTGATAGTGGTTACGGCCAGGTACCAATATTCAATTAAACATGTAAAACTGATTCCCGGTCTCCCGTCCTAGAGTTTAGAATCAGGCCTCAAATCCTAAACTTTGAGCTATGTATCCGTATTAAGCGGGGGCCCTGAGAAAACCGGGTAGTAGAGATTTATAATAGTCAGCAAATGAACTTTGTCTTAAGTCTGTGCTTAAGTAAAACGCAATTACTGAAAATCTATTTGTGCTTTCTTTCATTACTAAAAAGGAAGTAAATTGTAATTATGTTAAAACTGAACAATATTGTCTCACCTGCGAAATAAGTAGCATCTGGCTTGTCAAATTCCTGATATTTAGTATCATCGGCAGCTCCCGACCCTTTAGATGTTGGGGCGAAGGATGTCATGATTCTTAACAAACAAACAACTTATTTCTTCAAAAACAAACAAGTAAAGTATAGAAAACTACTCGTGTAGACAGTCCAATAGCTATACTTCAGCCTATAAACTAGCGGTACGAATATAGTGTGTTTATCTAAGCAGTTTGTAACTTGAGATGTCATGGAGATAAGTGGATTTGTTCGAGGCCAGTGAAATGTCGTACACTCTCCGTAATCTCCGTTATCATAGCAAGAGGTCAGTTTGTGTGGCTTTGCATCTTTACCGACGAATTAGCACATTCAATTCATAATTTACGTGGATTTATTCGGGCAATGTTCAATTCTCAATTTAGTCCCGCTTACCCGGCTCCGCGACTGCAGGCATTTTTCAGGCCGCTACTTTAAATTAACCCGCGGTCAGTTCACGAGTAAAAATAACATCAATATCCATTGTCCTCATCTTTACAGCAAACAAATGACTGTTATACAATCTGACTGCATCTATGTTCCTTGTGATATAGGGATGACACAGGGGCTTTATAGGCGGACCCGGTTTGTAAAAGCTGACCACCTCCTATATAGTAAATATCGTTATTTTAGGATATACACTGGACAAACACGTCAATTTTTGTTTTTATTTGTTTTGATAGATTGGAACATTAATCAATCTAATCGAATTTACTCAAATTACCAAGTTCATTTAAACTTGGCAATTCGACTATGTGCATTGTAGGTTCAAGTCTATCAATACAAAACAAAAACGAAAACGCTGTGTTTGTCCAGTGTAGACCCTAAAATAATGATATTATAGAGAACGTGGTCAGCTCATACAATTCGGGTCCGTCTCCAAAGCCCCTATGGATTATGGTACATTACGTGATTCTGTTGTTTGTTTAAATCAATGTTTGGTTGGCTTTCAAAAATGACTACGTCGTTTTAAGTGACATGTGTTGATTTCTTCCTAAAAGAACACGCGAAATGCGGTGTACTCATGATGCGAATGCTGTGTAGGCCTACTCATGATGCGGAATGCTGTGTCCTCATGATGCGGAATGCTGTGTCACCATAATACGGAATGCTGTGTCACCATGATGCGGAATGCTGTGTACTCATGATGCGAAACGCTGTGTCACCACGATGCGGAACGCTGTGTCACCACGATGCGGAACGCTGTGTCGCCATGATGCTGAATGCTGTGTCCTCATGATGTCCAATGCTGTGTAGGCCTACTCATGATGCGGAACGCTGTTTCACCATGATGCAGAATGCTGTCCTTGGTGCGGAACGCTGTGTCACCATGATGCGGAATACAGTGTCCTCAAGATGCGGAATGCTGTGTCCTCATGATGCGGACCGCTGTGTACTGATGATGCGGAATGCTGTGTACTCATGATGCGGAATGCTGTGTCACCATGATGTGGAACGCCGTGTCACCATGATACGGAACGCTGAGTCCTCATGATGCGGAATGCTGTGTCACCATGATGCGGACCGCTGTGTCCATTTGATGCGGAACGCTGTGTCGCCATGATGCGGACCGCTGTGTCATATGATGCGGAACGCTGTGTCGCCATGATGCGGAACGGTGTGTCACCATGATGCGAACCGCTGTGTCCACATGATGCGGAACGCTGTGTCGCCATGATGCGGAACGCTGTGTCACAATGATGCGGAAAGCTGTGTCGCCATGATGCGGAATGCTGCTTCCTCATGATGCGGAATGCTGTTTCACCATGATGCGGAATGCAGTGTCCCCATGATGCGGAACGCTGTGTCACCATGATGCGGAACGCTGTGTCACCATGATGCGGAACGCTGTGTCACCATAATGCAAAATGCTATGTAATTTTGACTGCATAAGAGCGCGTTTATAACTATGCTTTGTATTAAACGACAAAATTGTGATTGACTGATTCAATTTCTTCGAACATGTATGATTACAGAGTCCTTATGGTAGAACATACACGTTCGTTTTTTTAATTGAATAATAATGTTTTTGGGATATAAGTTGACCTTGTTGTCTATGCAACTTGTTGCGGACAACAATCCGCTCGACACGGAATATACCGGAAATGAATAAAATCTACTTTCATCCTGCAGAGTTGCGTCCCTTCTTATGTTTGTTTTGTGTTGCCAAAGGTCGGCTTTCAGTTAAAATGGAGGTAACGTGCTAATATTAATATGTTAAGAAAGCAAAGCCTACAGATTAATGCCAGACTTTTTCAATATTTAGGATAAATATGAATCTAAACGCATGCCCATGTTCGATTTTTGAGACCCTTAAGTGGCGTAGTACTCGGACAGCCGGTTACAAGACAACTGGCGTTTTATTGTAATGCTGCGCCTTATGCAACAAAATTAGTGTAATGTAACACGTTAATAAACTCAACTTCATAATGTCTTTGCTACATAAATATGGGCGACAAGATCTCATGTACATGCTGTCTGATCTGGATCTACACTGCTTCTTTGTAAAAAAATAAATGAATTGACTAAATGCACAGTGTAGATCAAGATCGAATTACATGGAATGGATGATCAGGCTGATCTGGATTTAACTTGTAGCTCACAAAAAAAACCTTCCATATCATATGGAGTAAATTTTTACAGAGGTCACATTTTTTACCAATTATTAAACTTGATCAGAATATTTTGATTATTCACATCTGAGATTTTATTGAATCAGGTTTATCAGGGGTAAAAAATTACATGTAGCTCATTAATCATACATAAACCCATATAACACAACAATGGTAGCATTGTTCATCAGGTTGCATTAAATTCACAGAGAGAGTTTATCTTTTTGATAGCTTGGATATTTTGGAACTAATTGGCATACAAGAAGCCACTATTTGCATCCAGTTGCAATCATATCATGATATGTGCACAAAATATAAATTTGTCTTCATTTTTCACACAATTTAAAATTTGGCAACATTGAATGAGATCAAAAACAATTTCACTTTGTCATTCACCAGACTTGGGGTAATTGAATTTGTAATTGTAATTAATTGCAATTTAATTACAAATGTCCAAGTAATTGATTGTAATGTGTAATTGGATGTATTTTTAACATATATTTGCCTTTTCTCGATTGCAAGAAAAGTGTTTAAGGCAGAGCACTGCTTGCTCACTGACAAAAATTTTGAAACTTATGTTTAAAAAAGCAACAATGATTATAGGTGTTAACAACAGGATAAATGTATGCAAATGAATAGATGATGTGGCTGTGTTATAAGTTTACATGAATAAAAAACATTTAAGTTGCTCTATGTGATCTAAATTTATATGTACAAGTATGTAATTGAAATGTAATTAATTACTTTTGCAAAGTAATTGTTATTCAATCAGTTACATTTATGGAAATGGTGTAATGTAATTGTAATTGAAGAATTTACCATGTAATTGTAATTTAATTTATTACATTTTAAAGTAATTTACTCCAAGTCTGTCATTCACAGAAATACCTTGCCATGCCATCTGATCAGGATCTACACTGTTTGCTTTGTCATTTATAAGGTTATTTCTGAGATAATGTGAGAAGGACTCTTGCTTGCACAATGTAAAATATTATGTCAGTCACAGTTCTTGTCTAACACTTCACACCCACTCAAGGTATTTAGCTGCACTTCACTCAGATGTTTACATGTTGCAAGTTGTTGCAGTCAAGGTCTCAAACAGTCATTTCATTTAAATCATTCATTATTTCATCAAATCTCATAGCAGAACTTTAAAAATGCTGTTAAATTTTATGCAAATATCCAGTGTACTGCCTTGCTTTGAATAAGCGTATCTTTTACTAAATAGTTTTCGTTTCAGGTTCTCATTGTGCATGCCAAGTCTGGAAAGGAGTTGTCCACTTTGAGTGTAAGGTTATTTTCAGCACATTGCAAGCAATATTTTGGCATGTAAAAGTTGCTAATTTGTAAGTTTAACCCTTTACTGACTATATACTGCATATATGTGCCATCTGATCTCGACACTGTTCACTTTTCATTCATTAGGTTATTTTGACCAAGAAGGGAATAGGGCATTTTCAAATCAGAAGGCACATATGCGATAAATTCCTTTAATATGGAGTAAAGGTTTAAAACAAATCACTTCTCAGTTTAAATGTAGATTAACTGTATATCTCAATTCACATATTGTTGTGTGGTGGAAAATCCAATGCAAATCTCTGAGACAGGGACAAAATAAAAGTATTGTTTGCTTCCTTTCCACAATATTAATGCAGCAGTTTTTGGCACCACCCAGGCTATTTTATTGAATGTTAACATCTACCTACCTACCTGCAAGCTAAAGCCTTGACTAGATTTACATGTACATGGTAGATAGCAAAAAGATAAAAAACATTTTGGATATTTTTAATGTTTCCTTGTTAAAACATTCCATCATGATAACCAATATTCAGAGTGATAACACATTTATGCACAAATGTTGACTACCCAAACCTTGAAGTCACTCAATTGATA
This sequence comes from Corbicula japonica, assembly GCA_038501625.1. Lineage (NCBI taxonomy): Eukaryota > Metazoa > Mollusca > Bivalvia > Venerida > Cyrenidae > Corbicula > Corbicula japonica. Next base: position 2,724,488 of record JAZAYU010000063.1, on the reverse strand, counting down.
TTAAATGAAAATGTTATTTTTTGCTGTAGGTGACAGAGACTACTTCCATAGGTGAACTTAAAAAGCAGTATCAAAAGAAAAGTAAGTTAATTATGACACTTTTAATAAGTATACATATACCATGAATGTGCCCAGCTGATAGAACTATGAATCATTTATGTTTCAGGAAGAAATTATCAGAGTTTTAGCTTTCCTGATACATACTGCAAAAACTACCTCACTGGACTATTGGCCCCCAGAAAACCAATAACTCTTGATAAGATCTTTGGCAGAGCGATAGATTATTTAACCGATATACCCTTAAGGCAAAAATCGATAAAATAAGAGCGTGCACATTCTCAAGGTATCTTTATTTAACTAAAATAATATGGATTGTTGGGTTAAGATGCTCTTTTAAATAAATTAAAAAGGAATATGTTAATTATTTGAAAGAAAACACACGTGTGTTCATATCCGTATTTTAGTTTTCGTAAAGTCTACTTCAACACATACATTACAGTAACTAGCAGAAAATATCATCAACCAACTATTTTTAAACAGTTCATTTAATCATGATAAAATGGAAGCTATATGTTAAGAAAGAAACACGTATGTTTCACAATTTCATTTAAAATAGCGTGCACCCTTTTGTTTCTGCTTTGCGGGTTACAGTAAAACTGGACTGGGGGCGGGAATGGGGTCTGTTTGCGCTGAAATACTCACTTTAGAGTTCAGCAACTCCAGAAGTGTCTCTCTTTCTTTCCTGTGTTTGGTTTAAATTATTAAATCCATATTCATGTAACAATACTATAATTGACCTGTAATATCAGGAACCAAGTATAGCAATAATTTTGTGACCTGAGTAGACCCAAATCAATTATAAACCCGTGTAATGACACGAAATCATTTAGAATAAAGGTGATATACACTTTTTGCGAAATTATTTTTTTAAATAAATCTAAATAGGTAATACATGTACCGATTAAGCAACAGAATTGCAGACTACACTGTGTGTTACGATGATCATTTATCAAGACTTTTAACGTTTTTACTTCCACATTCTTAACCCTTTCCTCCATATATACACATTTTTATGCATGTACGAGGGTTGATGAAAAATAAACCGGATTATATAAATAGCAAGTAGAATATTTCATCAGGATAAATAAAAATACATATAACAGTTTGCGAAATCAATCCGCTACAGAATACAGAAAACAGTTCTCAAAAACATTTACAAACAATGGAAATGGAGAGTTTTACGCGAGCATATGTCTAGTGTCAAGGCGCACGGTAAGATGACACTGATGACGTCGTTGACGTTGCACGTTATTACAGCGTCTCGACTGTGACCAGGTTTCTGGGTCATAGAACCATAACCAGGTTTTGTCCGTCGTTATGTTGTGACTGAGGAAGTCGTCCCCTTCTCGGTTCACTCTACGAAGAAGGCTGGTGAATCCTGCACGCGACGGACCATCTCTGTGTCTTTCAAGAGACCCGGGACCCAGCGCGTGTGCACCTAGTGTTAGTAATCAGGTATGGTTAAACTTAAAAAAATGCATTTCCGTTTTAGAAACATATAAAAAAAATATTCAGATAAAAAAATAAGAATTCACCATTAACTAAATTGTTAAAACATGTATTTTTCATTATGAAAATGCTCATTTTGCATGGTTTGGAACGGAGATATTCGATATCCTAAGTTTCAATTATTCAAGACATCGTGTAATTGAAAAAAAAATTAAAGTGTTATGATAAAAAAAATTTCTTATCGTTCACATGTTCAAATCCCATGTAAGAATAGTCTGCATGGTCCCGTAGCTTACATCGAATTTTGCCATCAACGCCCTAACCGTTAAACGCCTGTCATTTTCCAACGCATTCACCATTAACGTCGCTTACGTCGTTGTTTCTTTCTTCTTTCTTCCTCTTCCTTCTTTGTCGGTGATGCCTTCTCTAAAATATTAGTGCCAATCAAAAAACCACTGTTCGGCTTACTGCATGCTTCCCGTGCATAGCTGCACTTTTTTCAGAAGTTTAAGACGGAGTGTCGCCTTGCTGCTGGCAAAAATTAATTATTGACCGTATTTCTAGTTTTTCTGTTGACGCCATTTTTAACGCGATTTGCATTCAGCGTACGATATTAAAAATCCGATTGCTACCATATGCGTTTATGCAATTACGTCATATTTTGCGATAACGTCAAAAAATAACGGCACGACGTTTTCGTGGATTTTTACGTATAAAACATGATTGGAAACAAAAATAAACAATTTTAAACATCGGACGTAACAGAAAAATGATGCGCTGCGCCGTGATGGCGTTACCATGGTTTCTTAATTCGTGATTATGAATAGAAGTATGTGTTTTTCAAATAAAAAAGTTGGATCAACTGTTTGCATTTAAATTGGGATTTCTATTGGTGTAAAGATTTGATTGTTTGAAAGGAAACATTTTATTTGAGAGCAAAAATCCGGTTTATTTTTTATTAACCCTCATACGACCAGTGTAGATCCAGATCAGACAGCAGATCTGTGCCATCTGAGCAGGATCTGCACTGGTAGCATTTTGGTCAGAGATAACCTAACAAATCAAAAAGCGAACAGTTTAGACGACACGGATGTGCCAACTGATCTGGATCTACTCTGTCTGCCCATGCAATAAAGGTGTGTGTATGGAGGAAATGGTTAATATTTAAATTTAAAAAAATCCACTCCGGCAATTTAAGTCGATAATGGATTCTCAAAGAATATATTAATTTAGCAAATTTTTCAGGACGTAAAATGCCTTCTGCATACTTAAAATTGCTTAATTCTTCTGTTTTACCAGTCTCATGCTTTTTTTACCACGGAAGTCAAACAAATAAAATTTGATGGTCAGTGTATGTAATTGTTTCCTGCTTAACGGGGCACTTAATCCGGATGTGGACAATTAAACTACAATCATGTGCAATAAAACACCAGTTGACGTATATTTAATACCTAGGGGCAGATTTTTGTTTTGTTTTAAAAGCCAATTAAAATAATACAGAAATGTAAAAAGTTGTTGTAAAATAAAACTACTGTTCATTTTATAAATCCATCAAACAAATAAAGCAAAAAGGTGTTCAAATCAATTAATTTAGTTCAGTCATATTGAAATCAGAATATTAAATAGGAATTAGTGTTGATTTTATTCAGTAAATTTACTGTTCTGACTCGATCATTTCGACAATACTTTGTAATTGAATATAAATTAACTATCTTGTTAGGTTACGCAAATTCTTTCGAAGTCGGTATTATACGTTTGTTAAAGATAATTTAACTTAATCTTAAGTCAGGTTTGTTGTTGTTGTTGTTTGAGAATCCATCATCCGAATTTGTGTCAGTTACTAAATGACAGGTGCGGAACCGTTGACATATGTCAAAAAATGTGGATTTGAATTTTTCACTGACAGGAAAAAAAAACCTGAGAGATATTCTCCGTTTGCATTCACTTCGCTCAGGTGTGAAATTTCTTACTTTTTAAGGACAAAAATGAAGATTCACAACCTCCGATAGATAAATGCATAAAGATGACTTTAATAAATTCAGAATTTGTTTCGTTTTTGGTTGGACACGTTTAAAGCTTCCGTGCCTCAAAATGTAAATTCTATATTTTTATGAATATTACAACAACAATTTTGACTTTACGAAATTTATCATAACTTTACTATCACCAGCAAAACAACAACACCAAATCATATTGAAAGTAAAACACAAATCATTGACTCAAGTCTAATCTCTTTAACTCACAAAAATTATACATGATCAAGTGATTTTACGAATTTGCATTTTTTCATTTTACAGCTGGAGTAAAATAGTTTTATTTAAATGCTGAAATGGCACATTGTTAAACCGTCTCCATTCAACCGCGAAATAAGGTAAATGCCGCGCGATCGATTATCGATTCAGCGCAATATGTATCGGCTCCCTCCTTTTGAGAAAATTAAACAATAGTCTAACTTCAAACTCAAAACAGACTATCGCAACATGATTTTTCCAAAGAAATATATATATCGCGTGAAAGATAAATTTGTCTTCTTTTTGGATCTGTTTGCACCTAAGCTTTTATTTCAATAGAAATAGTGTAATTAATTCATTAAAAACGAACAGATCGCCGATTTTGCACGATTTTCAATAGCGTATATAGGAGGCTGAGATGGTTAACTTTAACCTCAAAACAGACTATCGCAATATACTTCAATATTTATGAAATAAATATATAAATGTCATGCAAAGATTCAATTTTATGAAACCGTTTGCACCTAAGCATTGAGATGAGCAGAAAAAAAGTTATGCACATTAAACCTGTAAGTGCCTTCTTTGTTCTATATAGCGACAATTTCGCTTATCGGATAACCCGGTGAGGTAGTTTTTGCAGTATGAAACATTAAGTGCAAATCTTCTTTCTTGACTCTGTACAGTAAGTTGAGGATGTTTGGAAGACTACTTTTTTTAGTCTCCCAAGCTAATCACTGATGATAGGGAATAATTTATTATCATTTACAATCCCTTTAGTTATAAAAGTGGTACTTATTTCTTTTTGATAATTTTTTATGCTTAAACTTTAATGCAACTTTTTGAAAGATACTGATTGCAATAATTGTTCTTGAACTTCAGATGCTAAGTACTACCCAGAGAGACAGTCCTACAGGACAGACCCAAGTAAGTACAAACTCAGAAGTCAGTACCACTTGTATCAGACGGGTTAAAGGGTAGTAACATAAGCATGATAAATTTACTTTCTGCTAGAAAAGAAGTTAGTTCAGGACATCAGATAGTTAAAACAATTATTGGAAATTTATGATGTTATTGAATTAGATTAAACAACATGTTCTGTATAGAAGATGTTTCTCCAATATCTGTTCAAAAGATCCAAAGTAATTAGATCCAAAACATGACTACGGTCACAGAAGTAGTGTTATAAGTATGTTCAAACAAAACTCAGAAAAGTGTCGGATTCCAATCTTACAATTATAATGTAAAATGAAGTTGAATTTTAAATTGGGGAAACCAAATTTGAATTATAATCTTAAAACTACGCTTTCCTATTTAAGAAGTATAATAGTAATGTTAGGGATTTTGCACTTGTGAACAAAGAAACAAAATGTCTCTTTGAATTACACTTGATCGTTCGGAAGAATTTAGCTAATTCAGAGGGGCTATGTCACTGCAGGAATTTTATCTGCAGCAAGCAAATTTGATAGTGAGCATTTTTAACCCCCAAAATGTGTAGAAATTATTTTGGTGTAATTGAGAACAGAAGGAATTCCAATACTTCCAAGTTACAGATCAAAGTTTGTTTCTTCTTGTTGCAGCTGAACAGTTGGGTTAATCTTTGTTGACCTTTGTTTTATTAGAATAGATACATATAATTGCAGTAATAAAATCTTGTGGCATCAACACCTCATTAGTTATCAGGCGGATTTCTTACAAACTTGCGCAAATGATCAGGCAGGATGTGTAGATGATCATAAAGGAAAGATTTTTCCTGTGATAATTTTTACCAGAGTTATGGCCTTTTGTTACAAATGTTGTTGTAGCAGTGAGGACACAGTCTAGTTTTTTGTTTATGATTACAGGGGGTAAAATGTTGAAGGATGAAGAGACCATTGGAAGCTTGAACCTTGGTAAAAAGGGCAAATTGTATTTTAAGGACCTGGGACCTCAAGTTGGCTGGTCAACTGTAAGTTTCTGAACTGGCATTACAGCAACATTTAAAATCTTTTATTTCAAGTCAAAAAATAAAAATAAACAGTCCTTTAAAAAAGTTATGGTAGAGATATACTGGCTTTACATTGTTGTCAGTCTGTAGGGTCTTGTTAACCCTTTACTACATGTCTGTTATCCATGTACGAACAGTGCAAAACCAGATCAGCCCTCAGCACCGTGCCATCTGATCAGGATCAACATTTAACTCTTTGATCTACAAAATGTATTTATTTAGGTTATTTCTGACACAGAAGCAAACAGTGCGAATCCTGAACACACAATGTAAAAACCTATATTCATGAAATAAAAGTTTCAGGACAAGGTCAGAACCAGTAAACAGCAGATATTTCTAGTTAAAATTACATGCAATACAAAAAGGGTTTGAATTTAACTTGCTTTTCAGATGTTTAAATGATACACCTCTGCCAGTTTCTGAGGGTCAAACCAATTAGCTTATATACATTGTAATATAATCTGAACTTTGGATTGAAGGTCTTAAAATAGTCAAAATAAGATTTTCTTGAAAATTTAGAACAATGTCAGAACAATGTTTCAAGGCATCCTTGAAATATTTAAGAATTTAATACTAAAAATTGTGTAATTGCTACATAAGAAAGACTACCAGTGAATACCATTTGTAATCAATCAAAAGTTGAATGAAACTGGTCTGTTATTTATTACACATGAATTAGAGTTAAGTTCACATAAAAAGACTGTTTTATTTGTAGGTATTTTTGACAGAGTATGCCGGGCCTCTTGTCATATATCTCATTTTCTATGCAAGACCAGGTATTATCTATGGAAGTTTGGCTGATACACCAAAGGCCAATGTTGTCAAGTAAGTGAACTTGTTCATTCATACAGTTATGACTTTTGTAAGTTTCTAGGATTAAGGAAGTAGGGAAAAAATGCAGTAAAAATCAGAACCAGTGCTGTATTTCTAAATTGGCACCCTTATATCTTTTTAAAAAAATAAGCACCAGAATAACAGTATTCCAGAAGTGTTAAATTTGACTTCAAACAATACATTTCACTGCTTTTAGGTGAATGATTATAAATATAAATGTAAGGGCCATCTAGGAAAGGATGTATTTTAAGAGAGAAGGGAACTGTTTGACAAAAAAAATCATAATAAAATACTGTAAAATTTGCTTGCAAGTTAATTGTTTACTGAGAAAGCATCTTTATGACAAATCTGCACTAAAATTATTTATAATAAATGCTACAGTATACAGCAGACAGTTAGTGTATTCAGCCACTATTAGAACTTCCTGCTGTTAGCTGCTGCAGGCAGATATAAATGTAGATAATAAAGCCTTTTATTCTGAAAGTTATGCATACCTCACCGACTTGTCTCAAAACTCAAGGATCTTATTAGCTGTAATGGAGACTTTTCTCTCGGAAAATTTCTCCATTTCAGCCAATCAGATGCTTGAGATTTGAGACTGATCTCAAGCGTCAGTTTAATAATCCTCAGCCCTGAGCTTGTGTTTAATGTTTTACAGTATAGCAGCAGCATGCTGGACATTCCACTATGCCAAGCGGTTACTGGAGACGGTGTTTGTGCACAGGTTCTCTCATGCCACCATGCCAATCATGAACATCTTTAGGGTAAACTTGCTGTTAAACTAGGGCCCAAGATCTTAAAACTGAAAACTGAAGACCAGTCTCACATCTGAATGGCTGAAATGGAGATGAGTCTCCTTTCCAGCCAGTCAGATGCTTGAGATTCAAGACTTGTCTCCAATTTTAGTTTTATGATCTAGGTTATAGCTCTGGATTCTGTGAATTTATTTATTTATTTTGTTGGGATACAGATTTTGTGGTTTTCTGTTAAATTGCATTTTTGTGGATTTATTTCACATTTTCATTCACATCTATCATCAGTTTTTATTTTGTTGATTGATTGACCCACAAATCCATTAAAGTACCACATGGGTAGATTTGACTTGGCAGTATTAGTTTAAAAGTTTGTTACTGCCAACATACGAAAAATGTCCTGGGTTGGGCACAACTCAATAGTACCAATTTTGATCCATCCCAAACGGTTGTGTGCATATGATGATGAACATGGAACCTTTAATACGGTATTTAAAGATTTAACACCATTCTACATTCAGTGACTTATGGTCTCCAGATCTTGTCCCAAGGTTATAAAACTGAGAATGGGAACCAGTCTCAAATCTCAAAAGTCTGATAGGCTGCCATATTAGCCAATCAATTGCATGAGATTTGAGACTGGTTTCAAATCTCAGTTTTATAATCCTCAGCCCTTGTCTCATTCCAGAATTCTGGTTACTACTGGGGATTCACAGCCTTTGTTGCTTACTTTGTCAACCACCCTCTTTACACTGTGCCATCATTTGGAGACCTCCAAATCTATGGTGGGCTGGCTCTTTTCATAGTAAGTATTTCTTAACACATCTAAAAATTGTTTTGCTTGAATATGACTTGCCTTTATGAGAAAAATAGTATCAATTAAATAAATTGTATAATGTGTTTTGAATGTTAAAACTATTATATGGTCATTCTCTGTGTCAGTTTTGGGGTTAAAATGATTTGCCTTGACCAGGACTCGAACCTCTGATCTCCAACTTACCGTGTCGAATGCAGTCAGTACTATTCATATATCAGACTTAAACAACTTTTTACTACAGCTACATGTGTAGTACTGCTCCAATTGTCGGTTTCATGATATTCAATACTATAGACTGCTATTTTCTATCCCAGGGCCCAAGATCTAAAAACTAAATCAGGAGACCAGTCTCAAATCTTAAAAATCTAATTGGCTGAAATGTTGATAGGAGATTTGAGACTGGTCTCTTCAATCTCAGTTTTATGATCTTGGTTCCAGATTAGATGTAGATATTTATTAATCTCCAGGTTTACTTATGATTATTTTGTTAACTTATATAAACCTTTTTGGAAACACTGGTTTTGACAGTCGTATTTTATTAAAGATTGCTGAGCTGGGAAACTTGTCAATCCACCTTGCATTCAAGAACATGAGACCAGCAGGTATGTGTAAGCATTTGTTTAAAAGCTAGACTTTAATTTTATCCTTCCTCTGCTTTTCTTAAAAGCCCCATTACCTTTGTGGCAGATAATAATGTACCCTTAATCTGCAAAAAATATGTAATAAAATGGCCTTTTTATAGATATTTCACATACATATTTCTGAGGGGACGTATTGCAAAATACTTAATAGCAAACAACGTACACCCTGATCACACTGCTGGCTGATCTCAGTCTAAACTGGTTGTCTATGCAATAGATTCTATGCTTAGTGGTAAGTGCTGCATTTAAATGATTTATTTTCAGCATTACCTTTTGGGTGTCTAACATTTAAGTTTTTGACCCTGGTCAGGCTGAGTAGATGGGTTCAAACTGTATTGGTCTTGATTCAGCGGAGCCCTTTAGCAAATAAGGCATTTATATTCATTACACGTTCTTGACTGAAATACATGCATGTTCTGTTTTGCATTAATTTTACAAAACATTTAATCTATTTTTGTCAACAGGCAGCAAAGTAAGAAAGATCCCATTTCCTAATGGAAACCCCTACACGTTGCTGTTCAACCTGGTTTCCTGCCCTAACTACACCTATGAAGTTCTCTCATGGATTGGATTTTCAGTAATGACACAGTGTCTTCCAGGTTTGTTACCATGTCCAGTTCAATCATTTAATACTGAAATTTTAGAAGTTTTGTTGAAATTGATAGTCCGTGGACCACATCTTGTCCAATCAATACCTTGACATTGTTTTGACATACAGTCTTCGTATTTGGTTTGAAGGTTGGTCATGACCAGTAGAAGACCCCTATAGATTTTCGGGTCAAAGGTCAAGGGCACAGTGACCTTCAACACAAAATCATGGTCTGATCAATAACTTGACAATCCTTTCATCTATGGTCCTTAAATTTAATATGGAGGTTTGTTATCACTTGTAGAAGACCCGTATTGAATTTAAGGTCAGTAGGTCAAAGGTCAAGGTCACAGTTGCCTTCCACACAAAATCTTGTTCTAGACAAATGCTTGCACCTATGGTTCTCAAATTGGATAGGGAAGTTTGTTATCCCCTGTAGAAGACCCCTATTGATTTCAGGTCAGTAGGTCAAAGGTCAAGGAGACCTTCATTACAAAAATCTTTTCTCACCAATAACTATATTAGTGATCAATAGCAGCTGTTAACTATCCATTTGGCATTTGGGGGTGGAGGCGCATACATGTTTTACAAACATCTCTTGTTTTTAATAACAATCAATCAGGTTGCCTCTATTGTCAGGCCTGATTTTCCATCAAAACCTAGCATGCTAGTACATGTATGTGAAAGATATTGTTGCTTGCATACATCTGATGCAAGTTTTTCATTTTGCTATCAATTGCTTTTGAATGTCCTTATTGTTTTTACTTAAGGGTTTTGAGATGATTTTGCCAGTGTTGATGAAATACCAATCTGATAATACAATTTACATAAAACTTTTATTGCAACATAACAATTGTGATTTTTCTATTTTCAGCTGTGATGTTTACTGCCTGTGGGTTTTACCAGATGACAGTGTGGGCAATTGGCAAGCACAAAAACTACAAGAGAGAATTCTCCAATTATCCTAAGGGACGTAAAAGTATTGTCCCCTTCCTGATATAATCATGCTCAATCTGTCATATGACATAATCAAACTGACTCTTTCATATAGGTATTACATTGTATAGTTATATATATTGAGATAAGGTTACCTCTACAAGGGTATGTTACTCTATAGCGTTAGAATTTGTAAATCAAATTTTGTGCTGGATCAATAGAAGTTATAAATGCATATGGACATGATCATGCTGCCTTTAATAGAAATATAATCTGCAAAAGAGAAACCTGACACTTTATAATTTTGAATAGCTATGAGATATATACACTGTTTACAAAATCTATATTTTCACACCCTCCCATTAAAACTAATGGCTAAAACACTTGCTTTATGCATTATAAATATCAAAAGCACAATTAAGTTTAAAACATAGTTTTAATTTCATTTCTACAATTCACCTAGCTTGTGAATTTAATTCTAAGAAAATAGGTGAAATATGCAGTGTCCTGATTCTTTTTTTTCAGAACAGCTGTTGTTGTTAATGTAAAAGCTACAGTGTTTAAAGTTTCAGTGTCAGCATATTTTTGAGTACCTTCAAAATTGAATGTAATGAATTAATGATGATAAATATAAGTGTATTTCTTGTTTTTAAAGTTCTTTTATTTACAAACAACATACAGAACTTACAACCTTACATTCTTTTATAGTATTTTCTCGTTTTGCTATATGTTTAAGAATTCCTTGTGTAAGTAATTGTCAGTAAATGACTTTTATATGATGAAGAGAGTGAGAAATAAAATAATAACACCTCATGTATTTAACTTGTGTTTAAATGAGACCATTTATTGGGTGTTAAATTCTGCAAGATTCCACTTAAATGCTTTAAAGTGATTTGTTCGTTATGACATGGCATACACAGGATAGAATCCAGAATTTGTCTGCTCGACTTCATGCCTTCTTGTTATTAGGGGGATATTTTTGTTGCCCTACAAGTCAGTCAGTCACACTTCAGTTTCTGCTCAATAACAAGAGCAATGTCACTGAAGTCTGTGTCCAAGGTTATAAAACTGAGATTGGAAACCAGTCTCAAATCTCAAGCATCTGATTGGCTGAAATGGCGACTGGTTGCCATTTCAGCCAATCAGATGCTTGAGATTTGAGACTGGTTTCCATGCTCAGTTTTATAACCTTGGGCACAGATCTAACAAAATGTTTGATCTGATGATGGCTCAAAATACCGAATACAAGCAGTAGTGTTTTCCCCAATATCTATTTATAAAAACAGTCAATCAGGAAGCAGAAATGAATGTGATAGCGCATAAAACATATCTTTTGTCGCTAAAATATGTCTTAAATTGGAGTGTCAGCACTTTCCATTTTTTTAACACTGTGAACATAATACAACATTTGGAATGCTTAGGCAATCATCATGTGCTTTTAATTAGGTTTAAAAGATGGCAGACTGCTTTTAGGTCAATACCTCAAGATGACTGTCCTGGAGTATTAAAACTTCAGAGGATAATTGTACTCCTTTAAAGTGGATAACCATTAATGCCACTGTCAAAGGTCAAGATCACAGGGTCATAATGGTGAAGTCTGTACATGCATGCATTACTCTTCTTATATAAATAAGGGTTGCTCCTAAAAAAATATTTTTAGGAGCACAGGAAGCAAGAAACTCATGGGAAACCCACCACCTTAACAGTGTTATATTTTACAATCAATAGATCAGGAAGTAATTAAGGGAAAATAAAATTACAAACAAAATACATTTTTCCAACAATCATTTAATATTAGCATCTCATTTAATACATAATAAAGATACTTCTACTTGCATTTATTTAAAATTCATTCACCAAGAAAACAAAATAAGGACGGGAAATTATCACAGATACATAAATAAAATAATGAACAATTGTCTTTTTATACCTGAACAATTAATAATCACCGATGACAGACAGGCACTCTTTTGTCCATAGGCCATATAAATATTCTTTTTGTTCTAAAATGTCTATACAATGTAAACATGAGTTTAAAAAAAATAATAGTATTTTAATATAAGAACAATTTGTAATAGCACATCTGCAGACCAAAAATAATGGACAGAATTGTAATCCATGATCAGTTAAAAAATAATGTTTTCTCAATTTTATTGACAAAATTTAAAATGAAAACTCAATCAAAAAAACCTTATATGAAAAGGAATGCAAGTTCATGTGAAATGTTTAGTGTTTTCACTCGGACACATTGTTTATTATTGCTAGGCAGAAGACTCCACAGCTTGCATGGGTGGCAGCCTCGTTGATGAACCAGGTCTTGAACCACTCTCTATTTCCATCCTTAGCTTCCTGATCTCAAATTTCTGCATGTCTATGATCTTATTTTTCTCCTCTAATTCATTTTCAACAAGAGCATTTGGAGCCTTCAGCATGACAGCAAAGATATCGGTGTCATCTCCGCCTGTTTTCTTGGTGTACTGTTTGACGGCAGCTTCAAGATCATGTATCTGGGTACGAGCAATCTTCAGTTCCTTTCTTAGATCATTGATTTCTTTAATGAGCGTTACATTCTCCTGAAAATTAATAAGAAATGGTAAATTAATATGATTGGACAAAATTAAATTTGATCACCAAGATAAATTTATAGATTACACATATAACCACTAAATTTTACTTTTTAGAGAACTGACAATTTAATATGACAATGACAATAAAATTATTATTCTTATATTGTGGTGACAAAAGTGCATGAAAATAACAAACAACAACAGCATTTATTTTCAAAGTCTTTATTTGAGTCTATTAAATACAAAAGAAAAGCCTACCTGCATAATTCGGACATTGTCAGCTCTGTGGATTTCAGAGTCCTTAGCAAGTTTCTTCCTCAGTGAGGCAACAGACCTCTCAAGATGCTCTCTCTGACGACTGTATTCCTTCTGTATGTCAGCATCAACACTGGCCGACTCAGTCTACAAGTTGGTAAAAGATGTTAAATGTGTAAAAGATCTATAGAATATGGCTAAGATATCTTAATATTTATTTAAGCTGACTGAATTTCAAACAACAAGAAACAAGTTGCAATAATCAATTGTTAACAGTTTATTATGATAATGTTGGCATACTATAACAAAAACTTAAAAAATAATGTATTACAAGAACAACTATAACTTTAAAACAACAGTGCCAAACTGCCACAAAATACGCTTGATATTGCTTATCTGGTTAGGCTTTGAAAATCAAAGGGCAATAACTCTAGAATGAATGAAGCAATCTGGCTTGTTACCAAACCTAGCGAAGATCTGAACAGAGACCTGAAAAGTGTTTAGTTGACCTGCTCTCTAACCTCAAGTGTTCCCACAGTATATTCCATGTTCAAATGGCCATATTAAAAGTTATATCAGTTACAGAAAAACGTAAACCCATAGTCTGTTTATCCCTATTCTCAACACTTAAATTTCTGTAAGTCGTTTTACAAACAATATACTGGTTGAATTTTAAAGGAAGGCAAGATCCTTTAATACATTCAGCATACATGTACTTTACTCCATACAATTATAAATGATTTATCGCAGTGTGATCACATCTGTGCTGTCTCATCAGGATCACGATCTACATTGTCCGCACATGCCATAAAGGGGTATCTATGGAGTAAAGGGCCCAAGATCAAAGAACTAAGTTTTGAGATCAGTCTCAAATCTCAAGGATCTGATTGGCTGAAATGGCGACTGGTCGCCATTTCAGCCAATCAGATCCTTGAGATTTGAGACTGATCTCCAGATTTAGTTTTATGATCTTGGGCACAGGTTTAATTGATGTGTTTATAATCACTGTGAATCCAGGCAACACTTACGATATCTTCTTGTACATGTTTCTGGTAGAGAGCCTTGATGCTTTCCTTGAGCATCTTGGGGTCCTGAATGTAGCCGACACAGTTGTGTAAATCTGTCTTGAACCTCTTCACTACAGCCTCCTTGTCTCGTACCTAGCAACACAAAATCAGACATCTTTTTATTATGTAAACTCTTCCCTACATTCACATATGGAATATGTCAATTTCTCTCCATGTTATTAAACAAAATTAAGATGTGTTTGCTCTATACTAAAACAGAACTACAAACAATTATCTTAACACTTGGTAAGTTTTGCATTTATTCTATAATGTTATTATAAAAATTTCTCCATTTTTTATTATTGTCTGAGAATCATTTTTCTCCTACCAGAAAATACAAGCTCTTGTTAAACAAAGATTTAAGACCAGTTTGAAAACTCTTGCTTGTGACAGGTCAGTTTGAAAACTAGTTTCCATTTTCATAAGTCAGCTGCTCAATGTCCAGATAATGATCAAACTCCATGAACTCAAAATTGGTGTTTATAGACTTTGGCAGAAATGACTGTAAAATGTCTGAAAACATTGTACTATGCCTTATTACAGAAGATGGTACTATTGTAGCACTGGGCTCAAGATAATAAACCTAAATCTGGAGACCAGTCTCAAATCTCAAACATCAGATGCTTGAGATTTGTCACTTCTCCAGTTTTAGTTTCATGATCTTGGGCACAGTAATACAAGAGGAACACTTACTCTCTGTCTTTCCTGGTGCATTTCCTTGTCTGTAGCCTTGAGTTTCTGTCGGAGCTCAGTAATGTTCAGTTCTAACTGTGTGTTCAACTTGTCAAACCTGTCCAATTCACTCTCCATCTGAAAACATTCAATAATGGTGTACTTCTAAAATTCCGATATGAACTCAGAGATACAATTTAAATGCAAGTAGAAGACCTTACAAGGATGATGTGAAGCCAAACACTTTCAGTCTGAAACTGTTAATTTATTGGCTCATTTCAATATAATCTACACTGGTTATCAAGAATAAACTATATCTCTACACAGACGTATTAATTTATGATAATGTCGGCACTTGTATTTTTTTTTGTATTTACCTGTAAACCAATATATTTCTCCCCTAAGGCTTGCTTTATTATACCCTCAAAGCTTTAGAGTTATATTTGAAAAAAAACTCATTCATAATAGGATTTAACAGTGCTGAATCAGAAGCCAACTCTAGTTTGACATTGAATAAGTTGTTTTCACCTTTTACTGTATCATCTGTTCATTTGATCTGATTTTACAATATTTGCTTTTAGATTCTTTATGTCATATCTGACAAAAAGTGACCTGTGTATTTCCTCTTCAGTTTGAAGGTCCATCAACTCCTAAGAAAAATTCTTTTAGAATATAGAGACACAGGCTATCCTTTGATACCAAGCGGTATTCTTCAACTTTCTAACATGAAGAGTTAAACAAATGTAATGTTACCAATGGGTATACAACAATGCCTCAAGTCTTTTACCTCTTGAATCTGTTCCTTCATGTTCTTGATGTCAGTTTCCCTGGGCTCGATCTGTTTCTTCAGCTCCTTGATCTTGTAGTCCAAGACAAACTTGAATTTCTCCAACTCTTGGTTCTTCTTTTTCAAATCATAGATACGCTTTTCCTGTAATTATGAAATTATGTACTGTAAAGCGCTTAATATTGGCGGTGTCAAATTTTGGCGTATTTTCAAGTGTTTTATATTGGCGGGGTCATATATTGGCGCTAACAAGCCAGACCACCAAAATAAAACCCTTGATGAAAAATGGCCGAAATAGGTTAATGGAAGAGAAAGGTAAACGTCGCAGTTATTCTATTGTTAAATTTTAAGTGTGAAAACATTATCGCAGCTACCTTATACAGTACTCGATTGCTTTGTTTGATATTCCAATTATATTCCTTTTATTGACGCATTATAAGTTTACCTACTTGGATTTAATATTTTAATTATTTTAAAGCGGGTTGCTATGACATATTGAAAAAGCTCATTTTATTTTACTACACGTACAAAAGCTATAACTATATGTGTAACATAATTATCTACCTTCCAGATATTAAATTGGCAGTGTTTTATATTGGCGCAGATGACACTGGCCGCCAATTTTGCCAAAATTAAACCCCCGCCAATATTAGTACTTATACAGTATGTTAAAATTCAAATTAATATAAACCATATGCAATTTATCTTCAGAAAAAGTGACTGTTTTATCTCTCAACTGAGCAAAGGCAGTCAGTGCAATAGAAAGGAATTGTACTAACGCAGTGTTGCTGCAATTCGCAATTTTTTTTATATTAAATAGTACAGTTTTTAAGGAGTTGAGGTAAACCCAAAATCTTTTGTTCCAAAACAGCTAGACAGGGACATGTATAAGATTATCCTTTATATCCAGCGTCTAATGTATTTTACAAATCACAAAAACCAACTTTTTTTTCTCAAATCAAAAGGCTTTGTAAGGAATGTGAATATTAAAATGTTTAGTCCAGAACACGGGTTCCATTTGACTAGGAAAATGACTCTTTGATTTGAAATTTTTAAAAAGCCTCATTTTGTCCCTATTTTTGCTAAAGGGCCATTTTTCAATTAAATGATGGGTATTTTGACTAATAATTGGCAGAATCTCCTAAAACACTCAAATGACTCTTGAGATTCAGCAACTAGTGTAACCCCTACCTGCAGCCCAATCTGTTAAATTGATATAAGAAAACCTTTTGACTTGTTTCATGCAGCACAAATATTTTACCTTATCCTGAATGGTGTCATCTCTCTCTTGGATTTCTTTCTTCAGTCCGAGGATATCTTTCTCCAGGTTCCTGATGATGTTCTCCAGCTTGGCTTTCTCTGCCTGATACTTCTTAATCTCCTCTTTATGATCATCTATCTCCTTCTGCAAGCTTGTGAACTGTCAAAGAAATACAGTTTCACTGTTAAACATTCTGTTATCTCTTACATATTAACCCTTTCCTCCATAGCATATGGCTGTTTTCCAAGGGGGAACAATGTAGATACAGATCAGCCGGCACATCTATGCCATCTGATCAGGTTCTCCACTGTTCACTTTAAATAATTAATTTATTTGGTTATTTCTGATTTCAATGTAAACATTGTAGATCTGTTTATTCAGACACAGAGGCATATATAAGGAGGAAACAGTTAAACATATATGCTTGCACAACACCCTTACAGATATCAATCAAAAGTTATAAAAAAATATTAATGCATAAAGATGTAAGAAATGTTCTTTCTTTGAATGACGTTACATAAATTTTTTATTGCCATGAATTTACATAAAGTTTTTATTGCCTGACACTGTAAAAGGATATTCTTGATGAAATGAATTTCTGAATTAAAGCAAAAACTGAAACTTAAAACTTTACAACAAAGTTCTTTACTGCCACTTGATAATTTCATTACATAATATAAAACTGTTTAGACTTTCACAAATGAATATATTTTATAGAACAAAGCAGTTAATGTTACCTTCTTCTTCATGATACCAGTCTCTCCCTTCAGTCTCATGTTCGCCTCCTTCTCATCTCGCAGTCTACGCTCATACTTGTTCTTTATATCAAGGATCTCACGATCAGCATCTTCTTCTATCTGCTTCTTTGTTTCTTCATATTCACGAGTCTGCTGGCGGGTCTCATCATTAGACTGCAAAACAACACAGCTTCATTGATAAACGGTCAAAATAATTCACAGATACAAGTATACAATTATCTGGAACGTAAAAGCTGATTTACAAAATTTACAGTGGTTAAACCTCTCTACAGTTTCCTGCAAAACTGTAGAAAGTCTGGAAAAATATATCAGCTTACTGGGGTATCTTTTTGAAAATGTGTATAAATATAATTATAAATAATGACTGTTATATCAGCACTCAATCTAGGTAACAAGCTGAATTAGCAATGTCCGTGCACCTGTTCTAGTTTAGTTGTCATCTCCTGTATCTTAGTCTCATAGTACTCAGTAAGCTCCTCTAGCGCCCTCTGTTTACTCTCCTCCATCTCTACTAACTGCCGGTCATAATCCTCCTGCATCTTCATCATCTTAGCTTGTTGCTCCTGAAACTTCTCATACTCCAACATAAGCTTCTGGTTGTTGGCTGATTCCAGGTCGGTCATCTCTTTGCTGTGTTTCTCCATCAGTTCTGCCATTTCTTCCTCATGTTTAGCTTCTTCTTTGTCCTTGTCAGTTTTTAGCACCTGGTTCTTGGTTTTCAGAGATTCCATTTCTTGTATAAACTTCTCAGTGAGTTCTTTGATCTTCTCATTGTAGTTCATGTCTTTCAGTCTGAGCTGGTAGCCATTTTCCATTTTCAGCTCGTCGACTCTTGTCTTTAATTCTGCCATCATTGAGTTCTTTTCTTCCAGGTCGCTCTTGGTGATCAGGATTTCCTCTGCCCAGCCAACCTCTTTGTCACGTTTAACTCCGCGGCCTTCCTTGTCCTGGATCTTCCACAAGATAATGGAAGCATCTTCAGACACGGTCACCAGAAACTGGTCATCATAGGTGATCTTCATCTGCAAACACATAAAATAGTACTTAACAACAGTTCTGTTTTATAGCATTCATTTTCAAAAATTGCCTATAAGATTTCTATCCGAGGCCTGGAAGTCAAATTCATATATAAATTTGAATACATTTTTATATTTCAGACACTTAAAAGTAGATTGTTATCTAAATATATAACAATAATCAAAACTAAAAATTAATAAATGTTGTAATTGTTCAATTGGACAATAGATAACATTTCTTCAAAATTATTTTCTTAAGACGAGTAGCATTTGATCTGGATTTAACTTTACCTTAGCAATCTGGCTGCCATGCCCTTGAAGTTCCTGCCATTCACCTGGTATAGTCAGAGGGAACTTTAAGGACCACAGTGTACCCTTAGCAGTACCAGCAAACAGCATGCGACCAGAGTGGGATAGTGCAACATTACTGAGTGTTGTTTCTCCTGAATCCACTTCTCTTAAAATCTGAAATAAGAACAGTCTTAATGGTGAACATTTAATTGTATGTAGTAATACCAGCTAGTTTCTCATTTGGAAAAAAAAACAACTGTTCAGACACAAATTAAATACATTCTGATAAAAGTTTAACCCTATCAAAGTATTTGTATATTACTTACATTAACTTTAAAATTTTGCAATATAACTTTTCAAAGAGATTTCAAGTTTTGTTTTTGAACATAGTTGTATGCAAGAATTCCACAAAGGGGGTTAGTTAGGGGCATCATTATGTAGTTACATGATAAATTTTCAACTTTCTAGCCAAAATCCTCATGCAAATAAAATATTGCTGTCAAGTATCCCAACTGAACCCCTCTGGATCCATCCCAGTTGAATGATAATGATGATCAACTATAACATGAACTAATGTTACTAAATTGTCCAAACAATTTTCAAGATTACCTGGGAATCTGAAATTTCCTTCAGTGTCTTGTCTGAGCCTACAGCAAAAGTTGTTTTGCCATCAGGGGTGACAGCTACGCCAGTGTAGTGGCAGGACTTCAAGACTGACTCACCAACCCTCTTCCCCGTGTATGTCTCCCATTCATACACAGCGCCATCTAGACCACAGGACACCAGCTTACTATCATCAGCACTCCACACAATTGATTTGACCTTGCCATTGTGACCTTTAAGGTTGGCAACATTTTCAAATGTAATGGTAGAATAAATCTGAATGACATTGCCATGGACTGCTGCGAACAGGTTACCACCATTGCTGAAGGCACACTGAAAAAAATATTCTATGCAGAATTTGTTAATTTAAAACAGGTAAGAATTTATCTTGCTATCATCCAGCATAATGGATATTATCAAAATTACTTGTATCAAGCTCTGCACATTAGGACTAAAAAACATGCCTGGTTATGAAAACTTAATTGCTGCTATAAGTGACAATAATCTGAGCCAGTTAAATACAATTCAGAAATTGTTCAAGTTAGTTCCCTTATAATTACTGGGCTTTCGAATTTTGCTTCAAGACCTCCTGTTGTGTTTCAAACTCAGACAACAAGGTGTCATATTTTTGACATTTGAGTTGTTACTGTATTTGTAAAGTACTTAAAACTATCATCTAAAATTTTCTCACAATTGGAAATTTTGTTATACATTTTGACTATGTACATAACTTTATTTTTAACAAGAATTACATAATTATGTACATAATGTATTCGGCTCAACTTTGTGACATCATTTCAACATTTGATGTAAACTGTCCATATGTATCTTTTCCCATGATAGCCCCCCCTCCTTCCCCAAAAAAAACACTCACTAACTGATATGTTTAATAAGCTAGAAATGTGAGATAAGTTTACCTCTCTGCATCCTCTGATGGTGAATTCCTTGAAAGTTCTGATATCATCTATAAGCAGGTTCATGAGACGTAGTTTGTCACTGAAACCCACCAGTGTGTACAAGCCCGATGGGTGTAGAGCAATACTGTATGCTTCCTCAGCAAACTCCCTGTATAACTCCAGATTACTGAAGAAAAATGTTTTGAAGTCAGAGAAGTGTAACATTATTATTTTACACTTGGTCTTTAATGCATAAGCTTGCTGCATGTGTTCAAATGTAAGCTGTTAACTGAAAGAAACATATATGTATAGGGTTACAGTTTTTTACCTAGACTTGCTTTGAAATTATTTTCTTACAGTAAGTTCTATTGATTGAGTTTCATAACAGTTTATTACCCTATTCAACAGATATGTTTGTCACTGAAAATTAAAAAAAATAAAAAAACATGTCACAAACTGTATTTGTAGATTTGTTCTTACCAGGTTTCGTAGTTCCATATTCTGACAGACTTATCCATGGAACAGGTTGCTATCAAAGGCTTTCTAGCACAAACATCCAGTCCCATAATTTGTCCATAGTGGAATGCCTGTGCTAGCACCTCAAAGTGGGCTTGATCTCCCTACAAGACATATTTCAATTTTAACTTGCCCTGCTAAGTAAAAATGTTGTCACTTGCTTTGATGTTTGAATACCAAAAAATTGAATTAGCACTTGCAGCACTGTAATAGTTTATTGTTATTTATATTTAAACAGTCACTTTTGTAGAAAAATACCACATTTACCTTTCATTCTTCTCATTAATAATACATGATTTTCTTACATAATTTTATATTTTAAAACAATTTTATTACAGCAAAATATATATTGCAGCATGATGTTTGCTCTCATGACACATTTTCTTACAACTTTAGAGCCATATTGTTTGTACAAAGTTAGCCAGTGAGTATTTGGTTAGACTGATTGTCACCAGGTATTACCTTGCCAATGTCTGCACTTGACAAGGTGATATAGTAGAGCTGACTGAGGTCAGTGCTGGCTACAAGGGTCTCCTCAGAGGGGCTCACGGTCAGGCTTGTGATCACCTGCTGCTGAGACTTGGTAGGATCTGCACTGTTTGAATCCTGGGGGATCTGAAATCATACAGCAAGAACTGTTAAAAGCTCTTTTACAAGTTAGGTAATATTAAATTAACATAATTTTGGAAAGGAAAATCAACAGCAATGATTTTGTTAATGAAAATAAGGCATCAATTTAATAAGCTGTTAAAACAGTTGATTTTTACTGTGTTGTTTAAAACATTGATTTTTAATTGAAAATTTGTTAATACTCATTACCATAGTTTTCTTCAATACCAGTCCTGTCAGCTTTAAGTGCAAAGTTGAAATTTTAATTTTCTGACAATGTTACTTTAAACAGATATTAAACACAACTGGCAGAGGAACAACATCTTTTTCTGGATTTGAAATATTGATTGATTTTTACTGATGAAACAATTGTTTACCTTTATTTCTCTAGCTTTCTTAAAGAAGTCCTTGTCATCAGTTTTCTCGAAAAGGTGGACAGTTCCTGGTCCACAAGCACAGGCAAATCCTTTGGAGTAAGACACAATGGCAGTAATCTGAGGTGGTCCCATAGTGGCCTCTTCCTCTCCTTGTTTTCTGCAAATAGAAAAATCATATGATAATCATAAATATAATTATGAGAAGGTAAAGCGTTCCCAATAAATACCAATTACAAATGTAATATTAAAACAAACAAAAAATAAGATTTTTAGAAATATCATGCCCTGCTTTTCAATGTTTGGTAAATTTATTTATATTGCAGATTAACATGTTTTTACAAATTACGAAAAGTTAATGTTTTTCGCATTCTTCAAATAAAGTTGTTAGTTTTATTCAGAATAAACTGAAATAAAGAGGTGGGATTCTACATCAGACATACATAGTGAGCACAATGAAATAATATTCATTTAAGTTTATCTGCTCCAAGAAATGTACTACAATGTACTGACTTTGAAAACAAAAAAAACAAAACAACATATTGTTTATACTTTTCTTTTTCTTGAGCAGCAATGTTGAACTCATGTTTCATTTCCCCTGCTTCAAACAACATCAAACGTCCCGAGTCTGTGCCAACAATCACCCTCTCCTCTGATACCCAGGCATGGCAGAGATAATTCTGTGGCTCAACTTTCTGGATGTTGAAAGTCTTCAAGTTACCCTCACTGTAGCGGAAGTTCTTGAATATGCCATTCCCAACCACACAGAGCTGGGTGTTGTCTTGCGGATTAAAGCTTACCTAATTTCATAAATAGAATAAAGCTAAAATGTACTCTGTTATCTTCTAATTAAGATTACTTACATAAATGTAGTATTAAAACCAGTACCATTAAAATAAATACTATAGGAACAATTTCGTTAGACATTTTTTTTTAATTTAAAGATCTAGTACAGATGCAAGTGTGTTTTTCAGCCTGCTCATGCTATATCCTTTCCGCGCCTGACCCTGTTTTACGGACATATGTCCGTAACATGTTTAAACGTGACAAAATTTTGACTTCCCAAAACCCGACCCTGTTTTACTGGAGGACGCCCGAAACATATTTAAACGACTGCTTTTTTCACGATTTTAAAACCCATAACGTAAATCTGCATAAATTTTTTTTAATGCCCGTTGATAAGTGTACCGGTATGTTTGAATAAAGCATATACGCTTTTGTCCGTTACTGGTATTCTACCTTTTAATGAAATTCGGAATTTTCAACATGGTAAGAAACCCGATAAATAACTGTAAAACACGTTATCTAACGTTACGGTCTTTCTTCTGTAAAAAAAGGTGGAAAATGCATATCAAGAATAGTGCGTTAAAATCCCGAATTTCAACGCTCTTTTACGTAATGGGTGAAAAATTCGGTTTATCGCAGGAAGACTGTAACGTAAAAGTCTGTAAATTAATTAATCTAATTAACAGTCATTAATTTTTATGCCATTGCAAAAAATGTCATTTTTAAGTTATTACTAGGTAGATATAGGTATTTGTTAAAATAATGAATAACTGTTTCGGAGCCACTTTTTTATTTTGACAATGAAAGGTGAAGAAACAGCAACACATGTAATTAGATTTTTTTTCTTAAAATTGAACTTTTTAAAATTACTAATTTTCTTATCAGATTATCTAAGTCACATGTATTTATTTTCTTACTAAATAATTTTTGAGAGAAAATATGCGATGCGTTCAAAGGACTTATAGTGTTAAAATACTGATCGATGATTCCGTGTTCTTCTAAATAGCCACCAAAGTAAGGACTTTTTTAAAAAAGAAAAATAAATCGACCGGTTTCCGATGGAAAAACAGGGTCGGGTTTTGAAAAGCGATTTGTTTATACGTTTAAATATGTTTCGGGCGTCCTCCCGTAAAACAGGGTCGGTTTTGGGAAGTCAAAATTTTGCCATGTTTAAATACGTTATGGTCGTGGAAAGGATATATCAATTATACAGACATGTTAATTGTATTCTGCGACAGAAAAATTTTGCCCACAAGATAAACTGTTAAGCGCTTTACTATTTGCCTTGATGAAAGTAGCACAGAATCCTTAATTATAACAAGGTAACTTTTATTTTTTTTGAAGTAAAAGCTTAATAATTGATTAATTGTTCTTAGTTAGCAAATTGCAAATAAATAACAGTTGTTCCTTACTTGATATATTGGAGCTGTGCCCTGAGGATTCGATGTTTTGGTAACAGCCATGACCTTTGACTTCTCCCATGTCCAGTACAGAAGAGTGTAGTCTGGTTTACCACCCTGTGCAACCAGGTACTTTGAGTCTGGACTAAATGCTAGGCTGACGTATTCATGGGAGGTAACATCAGTTGAACTCAACACTTTCCTTTTTCTCAAACTATGTAAATCATAGATCGTAATGGTTGGTTTTTCCAATTTTTCTGCAATGGCAACATATCTTCTGTTTGGACTGACAGCCAATGCTGTCATACCTTCACTTTTATCTGTGCCTTGAATGAACTTCTGCACTTTCTGGTCGATGTTGTACAGGATGCAGTTTGCTCCAGATGGATAGACAATGGTCTGCTCATCATGGTAGCAAATGTTGCCACTCACACCAGACTTGAGGCCAAAAATGTGCCTTGCCTGGGCTATCGCAATAGACATTTTTGCACTGTTTTTTGCTTATTTAAGCTGAAAGCAAAAAAAGTTAATTAATGAATATTAATAAATTTCCTATTCATACTGGTCAACACATGTATATAAATTTCATAATTCCTTGTCACCATGAGTTTAAATAAAGAAATAAACTGTGGCAGTTTTATGGGAAAATATATAGTTTAACTAAACATGCACAGTAGCTCAATTAGCTGTGCTACTATGCATGATAACTCAGAGATGCAAACTTCTTGTCTCTCGAACTGTAGTGATACAGAGGTAAAAAAAAAAGTAGAGATTTTTTGCATGTATTGATGCATACATTTTCAATTCATTTGGTAAATGTCTATATGCGAATATCCTGCCTGTTCTCCAATTGCTCTACCAACAATGCCCATTTGTTAGTTCTTTGGAAATGTGAGGCCTTGACCAGTATGATTTTCAGATTTTGTGCTATTAATCTCGTCATTTTACTAGTTGATCTACTTAGGCCAACTGATAAAAATACAGAGTTAAAGTCAAGAACCTTCATATTGAAGTCCAGCTGAAACTTGGTTGATATTTTATTTTTGTTATTTTCAACATGTCACACAAAGGTGCAAGTATGGGTTTTATCACCCAGGAAGCAGTCATTCAGGCTGTGTATACCTTTACTCTATATAATAACAAAAGAACTTTACTGAACAGACTTGCAGTAACAGCAAAATAAACTTTAAAAAAATAGAAATGAAATGTCTGCAACAAAATAAAAAAAAATAACATTATCCATACTTTTCTAATCCAGTTTTTAGAAGGATAAAAATGAAATGCTTTTCTGAATGGATATTCAGTAACAACTTTTTCATGAGCAAAAATATGTGTAAATAAAATGGGGGATCTAGAATGTTCACATATCCTCCGGTACTCTATTCAGACGCATCAATATTCTGACCCACTTTTTTTGTGACCTCGTTCTTGATACGGAAATACCATTTAACGTCACTTTCACCGAGTTTTTTTTCATAAACTTCACAGAGATTCCTTTTGAAAATTTGAGCAAAAATGTGCAAAGTTTGGGATTTTGATGTATTTCTTTGTAATATTTTACACTAAGCTATAAAAATAAAGATTTTTATTAATTCCATTCGCTGTAAATTTTCAAGCATGGTATTTTCAGTGAAATAATACAAAAAGAGAAACAAAGCAGCTGATCAATATCCCCTCGCTCACTATTTTAGAACAGTGAAAATCTAGCGCTATTTGCGTTTTGGTTTCATTAAATACAAGTGCGTCGTTTCATTGTACTCTCAGTTCAGCCATATTGGATACCCCCACTTGTAAAATTGTGATATTTTGGTTTGGAAATGGAATCCAGATATGTAAAAATGCTCTCAGGCGATGGGTAAATGAGTAATCTTCCCAATAAAAATACAATGTATTATTTCTCATCCATTTGGTTCCCGTAAGTTATGTTTCTTAGGTGCGCCGGAACTGCGTACTCGAGAATACACTTCCATAGTTATTCGGTTAGATATCCGGATAAGTTTTGATCTTTTTTTGAAAATGAATTTCTGTAATTCTACAAATATAATAAGGTTTATCATCCATAATTCATCATAATTTTATATTACAGAAACATAATAATTACAGTGAGTACCTTAATTCAAGTTTATTGAAGAGAAATAAATTAAAACTCACCAATGTTGTTTCAATTCACGTCCACCATTTGTAATCAACGTCACCCCTAGCAACTCAACAGTACTAAATATCCGGTTTGTTGTGGATGCGCAAAGGTAACTGATATAAACGCAACGGTAAAATTTAGAGTAAGACTTTCTCCGTCGTTATAAGAAAATAAACGACTGTTGTAAACCACAAACTAGAGGCCGCTGATTGGCTGCTGGATGACGTCATACTTGCTTTCTGTGTCTATTTAAAATTTTCTCTCCAGCTTCTTATCCACTAGGCCATCAAATAATACATGATAAAACTTGACATGGATAAAGAGTAAATTAGTATGAACCATTTGTGATAAACAAAAGACTTGAAAGGTACAGCTTATACTTTATTAAACCAGCAACTACATGATTTGGGCAAACATTGTGCAGCATTATTTTGTGCAACTCAAAGATTTAACATATCTCAGTATAGTATGCATTCCAACATATATGTATGGCAATAAATTAGCCCAACTATTTGTGCGCAACAAGGACTTTTCTATTATACGAAAGTCAGTATGATAAAGGGTCTGTGCTTGCAGTCGAATTATTGAGACTAGGCAATAAATCAGTGACTGACAGGGAAGTGGCATCGAATTGCTATCGGCAATCCTGTTGGGATAATAGTTAACATGCATCTAATTGTAATATTACTCTGAGTGCGTTGTTATTTCAATACTTTTTCTAACAATTATTTTGAATTGTTATAACTTGCTGGACAATAATCAGACTAACAGCTAATTTTATTCCAAATAATATAAAATTGAAGAACACGCAAGGTTGGAGAAGAAAAAAAATGAGATTTTCGAGACTCGGAATGTAAGTAACTCAGTGGAAATGCATATATGGATAGATATTGAAAAGAACGACTCTTTGTGACTTTTTAAGACAATCTCCTTTTAAATAGGTTCTGCACAATTGTATTTTATAAAATCTAGTGCAAACACATCTGAAACAAATAGTTGTCAGATTTGCGTCCAAAATAGTTATCAACTTACACATGCCAAAAAAATATGTTTACAGTTTTTAAGAAAAGACCTATTTATTTCATAGGTCTTTGTATTAAGGTTTCATTATAATTCCGTTGAATAATAACTTTTAAAAACAAAAAAAAAAGAGATAATAGCATCATTGTTTTAATAGTGTCTACTGAGGGTCTATTAATCAATCTTGATTAATAGACCCTGGTCTCCTCATAAAAAAATTTACAAAAAAAAATATAAAATTTCGAAATTTTGAAATGTTAAGAAGTCTGTTTTTTAATCCACAATCAAATAATCTTCCAAAAGGGAAGTCAGTAAGAACTCTATTTAAAATTATTTATTGTTATTTATCAAGAAAATACAGATTTTTTTAATTTAGGTTATTTCCATTTTGATAAGATTAATGTTGTTAACAAGAGTTCGAAAATTCGAAATAAAGGGTGATAATTTTAAATAGTGTTTTTTAATCAATGCGTTCTTTTAAACCCTTTCAAACCATTTCAAATCTGTATCGCATAAACGTTTGCTTTGGTAAATAAAGCGTCCTAAAATGTAAACAAAACGCTACAAAAAATTGATATCTCAATATTTTCATTTTCTTTAAACATGTTTTAAAATCTTATGAAACTAAAACAACAAAATATATGACGGATAACTTATAAAATTAGAATTATAGTAATGACAAGTATGAATTGTGTAAAATATGGGCTCAGAATACCCAGTTCTGTGGTGTTGAGGTCACACTCAAAGACAACTAGGGATAGGGTCAATGGTATTCCACATCTTCAAAGGTGCCTGGCTTTTTTATCTAAAAATCATAAATGTTTTCAAGAAAGTCAAAAACGTTCTAACTCCTGCAGTTCCATGTTAGACAGAGCACTAGACAAGTTTTGCAGGAAAAAAATAATTAAAAGTAGTGAATGCTGTCACTCTGGAAGTATTTTAAAATATTCAACAGATGCTTCTGTGAAAACTGATGTAGTTGACTACTTGGACTGTAGTGACAATGAAATAAAAGCTGTCATGCTCAAAGACATGCAAGTAGTCTATGATTTTGTTACAGAAGATGAGGAGAGACAACTTTTTGAAGAAATTGAACCACATTTGAAGAGACTAAGATATGAGAGCAGCCATTGGGATGATGTAAGGGAAACATATGTTTATGTTCTTAATTTAAACCCCTGTCACACCAGGGTCGCGTTCTCGCGGCGTTCCCACGGCGTTCAAGAACTCTGAGGTACGCGCAGTACGATCACAAGCATCGCCGCAGCAACGCAGTGGCATCGCCAGTAAATGCAGTGGGATTGTATAGAACGCCAAGCCACGGCGCTCACTTTGAGCATGCACATAACAAATGCCGTCACTGGGCGTTCTGATAAGAGCGCAGTGGGATCGCTGTATGGTCGCTGTAGCAGCACAGTAAGGTCTCCTACAACGCCGCAGGAGCTCCGCGGGCGCGTACAGAGTTCGCAGTGCGAACACTATGGTTATCGGTGGCGCTTGCATGGAGATCGCACGGCGTTGTCGGAGATGTCACTGTGTTTTTACAGCGCTTTATCGCGAGTCTATGGCGCTTTTACGGAGTGTTAATTGTTTCACTGCGCTCTTTCAACAACTGTACGGAGCTGTTACGGCGATCAGTGCGCTCCCAATGCGCTTCTGCCACGTTGTCACAGCGATCATTGCGCTCCTAGTGTGCTTCTACCGCGTTGTCACAGCGATCATTGCGCTCCCAATAAGCTTATACCGCGTTGTCACAGCGATCATTGCGCTCCCAATAATCTTCTTCTGCATTCATTGACGTTTGTATGACAAACATAATGTACAAGATTGGCAAATAAACATTCATTTCACAATGACTGAAGTTCAGCAGCAAGTCGGGCTATTGCTGACCTACAAGCATGTCAAGCAAACATACCAAGATGAAGATGTTTGAAGACGTTTTGCATATGATTGTAATACAACGAAAGTGGAGAGTCGTTCTGCAGGCATAGTCTTAACTGCTCAAGAACTAACAAGCAAATGAGGAAAATTCGTGATACACTTCGTTTTATAGTTAGAACGTCATCAACACGCTGTCAGCGTAGCGTGAGCAACATCAAAGCGCAGTGCACGCAGTGGAAGCGCCGTAAGAACGCCCTGAAAGCGCAGTGCACGCAGTAAAGGCGCCGTAAGAGCGCAGGCAATTGCCAAACAGAACTCCGTAGGAACTCGATAGAACGCCATGTAAACTCCGAAGCAACGACATGGTCGCAGTGAGGATGCCGTGCAGTCTCCATCTTCATGATAAAAGTCAGATTTTTCTTGCAATCTCATGGCGTTCTGGAAAATTAAACAACGCCGTGGCAACGCAGTGGAAACACGCTGTAGTGTGACAGGGCCTTTAGGTATTTCAATTGCTGCAAATTCTTGCATTTTGATGTATTTTAGAAATTTTCCTCTTTTGACCTTATTCAGAGCTCATGTCATTTTGATCAAATTGATGCTGAAATATTATTTAGGAAAAGTGGTAAAACAAATGAAAGAATACTGAAAAATATTGTATCTATTGTGTTTGAAATATAGAAGAAATTTGTCATTGACTGTTTTAAATAAAGTACAAAATTAAAGCAATTTTATCGGTAGTAAAAATCAAACATACAACATATTCAACAGAAGTCAGTTGATCAATGCTTTTCAAAAGCTATTGAAAACCCTGAGTTACTTAATTTAATAATGATAGATCAAAAGGCATGTGTACTGGTTGGTAACCCAGGAAGCAGTCATTGAGCGTGATAAATATAAGTGGGAAAAACTTGTTTCACAATCGATGTAAAATAGATAAGTTTAAACTAAACTAAGACCAGAATCAATTAAACATGGCATTTTCAATAGCTAACAGTATTTAATGTAAAAAACACTATTTTAGAAAAAGTACAGATTTAAATGACGCAAAAACTATGTTTTTAATAATGCAATAATCATCTAATTGTTTCAGAGTTTTTATGAGATGAAATCTAACACAATAGATGGATTTAAAAACTTTATGGTTAACTAAATTAAAAGGGACCCCCCACAGAGCACCTGAAATAAGTTTTCATAGTCAGGCCAGTCTATCAAGTCAATAATAAGAAGACACTGAAATGCTATGAAACTAGGTTTTCTTCTTAAATTTTAATGTGAAAAAGTGCATAACTACATGTATAAGAAATATAGTCAAGAAATATGAAACTTTTCCTGATCATTGTTATTGTGATATCAGACAATTCTACCTTGATTGGTTACTGAGAAAAAGTGAACCTAAACAAAAAACTTTATGAAATGATGACATCTGCTGCCGCCTAATGATACAGCTCAATCTAATAACCACCATTAGTGGCTCAGAATGGTCTTTTTTTGACAGGTAGTCTTTTAGAACTAGTTTTTAGAATATCATACATCATATATAAAAAAGGTAAAGTTTCAGAAGATCTAGTATAGTGATTTCTAACAGAATCAGTCTCTCACACATTTGAGTATATCATTAAAACATGTTACACATGCCATGCATGTCTAGTTTACTTTCAGGCAATACATGGTTACAGGGAAACTGAGAGAAAAACCTGGACAGAGAGAAACAAACAGATTATACAGAAAGTTCGAGATATTGCCTTCCCACCTGGTGTTCCGCAGCTAGCTTATGTTCATGTACTGGACTTGAAAAAAGATGGCCATATCAAACCACATGTTGATGCTGTCAAGGTACATGTATGTGGATCTAGATTATCCCATTCCTCCATTGACAGACCTTTATTGCAATTTGCATGGGCGAACAGTGTAGATCCAGATCAGCCGGCACATCCATACTTTTTTGTTCGTTAGGTTATTTCTGACCAAAATGCGACCAGTGCAGATCTTGATCTGAATCTACACTGGTTGCACATGCGCAAAAATGTGTATTTATGGAGAGGGTTATACCAAAATTACATTTATAGCAGTGCTAACCGTTTAAAAAATGAAATTCATCCATCACATACATGTTAAATCTATGCTGAAACAATAATACATCATATTATAAATGAAGCATTGTTTGATGATCTGGTATTGTGCTGAGCACAGCATTTATCACATTCTTGGGCAGTGTAGACCCAGATCTGTGTGATCATGGTCTACACTGTTTGCTATTCAGTAAATAAATACATTTAATATCATACAATGAAAGAAGGAATAGATTAACTCTGTTTAAAAACTGAGTCTGTACATTAATTCCAGGGGAGGATCAAGAGGGTGTTCAGTGGGGTTGCCTGAACTCACCTCTTAATTTTCATGTGGATTATGGCCAGAAAATTGAAATTATTATGTTACTACCCTAAGAATGCCCCAGACAAACTCCCTTTCTGGAAATCTTGGATGCCACTCTGAAGTCATTGGATGTTGACAGTGTTTGATTACTGTTTCAGTTTTGTGGGAGTACAATAGCAGGTATATCTCTACTTTCCCCGGCTGTAATGAGACTGGTGCACACAGAGGACAAGTCTAAGTTTGCTGATGTTTTACTAGAAAGGAGATCACTCTATATTATGAAGTAACTACATGTATTTAAACTAACTGTTATGAGTAAATATGACTTTGATTTTCAAAAAAGATTTTCTCTGCATTTTGCCAAAATATGTTGAATTTCTTTGCAATTATAAATAAAGGTATTGATGATTGACAGAACTTCTGATTGATAATTTGTGTTGTATTACCTCGTTCCAACATGAAATGAGTTGTCACATGCATAAAACCACCTTCCTAGATCCAAGCTCAATGTCATGCTCGTTATTGTCAGTAATTTCTCAAAAATAATTACTGTATTAGGGCAAAACAAAGTTATTTACATTTATTTAAATATGAAATACAGACGTGATTTCAACAACTGTTGTTTCAGGGATGCTGCTAGATACAGCTATACACATGAAGTACTGGCTGAAGAGAAGTCTCTTTTCAAAGGAAAAAAGATATCCAAAGACCGGAGGATTTCCGTCATATGTAGAAATGAGCCATGATGGAATATATCCACAAATGATGTTTACACAAGCTACATGTTCGTAGATGACACCTACTTATTGTAAATGAACTTGGATTCTGACAGGTGGAACAGGAATTGATTATTTGCAGAAACTGTCTTAATTAAACTATCAAGGTCTCAGCAAACATGAATACTATGAACTAAGGCACTGCCTCTCTCGAAATCGACAACCGAAAACTAAAACTACAGTGAACAATGGCTGCTCATTAACATTCTGTTGGTATCTTCTTAACATTTTCAATGTCAGCATTTTAGCAAATGAATATAACTAAAAACTAATTTCATTCTGTTGTAATGTTTTATTTTATATTACAGTTTATGGATATGGTGAACATAATTGATACTTTAGAAGCATTAGATATAAAATTCTGTATTCATATCTTATTATGTATACTGACTGCAAATAAAAAGTTACCACTTTTACCATTGGCATTGATGTATTGAAACTATTCAGTATCGCGAAATAGCACTAGTACATTCTTGCAATTTTGGGTAACTCACTGTCATCAGGTATTTTCTGCTGAATTTACTTAACAATTGAAAGTTTCCAATGTTTTCTTTTAAGACAAACTCTGGCGTTTATTTTCTCAACCTTTGAAAATGGAAAAAATTCAACAAAATGAAAACCAGGTAACTTGAAATTGACAGAATGGTGGCAACATAGTAATTGTTTCAAATTTCATCATAAGTAAATGTTGAAATTCCTATAAAGCCATTCAAATTTAATCAATTACTTACAGCCGTTAGTTATTATCAAAGTAATTATCAAAGTGTTAAATTTCTATCAACAATGAGTATATATATGGTAAACCCCCTCATTAAAACCACACTGATATTAAGACCACCTTCATAGTAAGTATCCTATTTTATAGTTTTGATATACCTCCCCAAAATACTCAACTATAATAACCACTGTTTCCCAGTCCCAAAGGCGGTCTTAGCAGTAAGTGGTGATAATTGCCACTATAAAAGAAATTCTAATAATTCTTGGTATTGCACAAAGATTTATTTCACAAATAAAATTTAAAAAATCAAAGTTACCTTGAACAACTGTAAAATCAGTCACATTTGAATAACCAGTAAATAATCCTATGCTATTCATTCGTAAATATACCTTTGTAAAATCAAATAAACCATGTTTGAATTAACCCTTTCCTCTATGTACATGCAACATTTTATTGCAGATCCTGGTCAGACAGAACACACATGCCATGTAATCAGGATCTACACTGTTTGCTTTCTGGTCAGAAATAACCTAATAAATCATTAAACAAACAGTTTGATATCTTTTTAGTTCATATCTAATTAAAGCTATACTGGTATTAACCCTTTACTTGATAGATCTATACACCTTAATTGAAAATTAAACAGTGTAGAATTTGATCAGCGGGCACAGTTGTCCCATCTGATCAGGATCTACACTGTTCGCATTCTAATGTATGTATTATTTCTAACCAAAATGAAAACAGTGAAGGTCCTAAGGACGACCAGACATTACAAATGTGCGAAATAATCGAGATCTACACTAGTCGCACATGCAATAAAATGCATACATATTGAAGTCAAGAGTTTGATAGTGATTCATATTGTACTGCATCCTCGGCCTTAGAGGCATAATTTTGTCAACAATGCTGAAACACAACTACAAAAAATGTGTCCAATGCAATGCTCAAAACATAATCCCTCTACTGAAAGTCAAAAGCGGTCATCAGCCTTTTTTTCTCATGCCGATGACGCCTTTTGGCTTTTAATAGATGGTACGTAAAAATAACCATTAGTAAAAATATGGAAAATAAAATGTTTGTCAACAGAACTCCATACAACTTAAACAAATAATGTGTCCTAGGTATGCAATCCCCAAGAACGTATGCAAAAATAACAATTTTGTCAACTTTACTTACACATTACTCATACAAAAATGCATCCAAGAACATATGCCAATTTAACAGTTTTGTCAACATTACTGACACATAACTCATACAAAAAATGTGTACTAGGGATGCAATACTCAAGAGAATACATGTATGTAAAAATAACAATTTTGTTTTCATTAATCTCACATACATGTAACTCATACAAAAAACACATCCTATGGATGTAATGGTCAAGAACATATGTAAAAGTAACAATTTAGTCTACATTACTCATAGGAAAAATGCATCCTATAGATGTAATGCTGTCTGATCAGGATCTAAACTGTTCGCTTTTTTATTCATTAGGTTATTTCTGACCAAAATGTGACCAGTGCAGATCCTGATCAGATGACACTGATGTGCCAGCTGATCTGGATCTACACTGGTCGCACATGGGTATTTGTGGAGGAAAGGGTTAAAAACAGAGAAATACCATTTTTTTACATTTTCACAAATTTGTTTTCTATCTGTTAAGAAGCATTTAACTAAGATACCTCTTTTTCTGTACCAATCAGATGGTACATAGTGAGCTTGTGATTTTGTGTAGTATTTCCAAATATTTACACTTCAACTTCGTCCTCTACGATGAAGTCTTATTCATCTAACGAATCATAATTTCTTATGGTAAACAGTGTGAAGTAATAATTTGAAAGGCGTGGCTAAAGTAGAACCGTTCACAATTTATTGGACGTTGCACAATGTTGTGACGTGTGACGTCGCCTTGCATGCACGTTTTGCCAAGAGTTGCTGCGAAAAAGCGTGGCGTCATTCACTTTGTCGTCAACGTAGCTGTTCCAACAGCCATTCCAAAAAGCCGTAATATTACGAATTCTTCTAGTTATTTCTGTATTAATGAGATTATTAATGAGTGTAAATATAAGGACTGAATCAATATTTGATGGTTTCCATTTGGGTATGAAAAACAGTTGGTTTGTTTAAAGTACGCGTGAAGCCCTTCGGGCTTCACACACTTTAAACAACCCAACTGTTTTCCATACCCATATGAAACCATCAACTATCAATTCAATCCTTAATTGTCATTTTATTCTACTCTTCCACACACACACATTCTTGGAGTCTGAATTCTTCATTTAATATCTTTCAGAGCATTACAAGTTTTCCAATTAAACTTAAACAAAGCATTATGTTGCAAAGTAAGTTTTTAAATATAATATGTTTAGACAGTCAGTGGTTCAATCTGTCAGTCTGTGGTGCTATGTTGTCCGCCAATTGCAGTGGAAGATCTGGTCACATAAAAAACAATTTAACAGCAAAATAATGAGAATCCTGGGCTAGAAGTCAAATTCTTCAAAGAAGACCTTTGATGTTCATCAACAACTTAATGTTTTCACACAGCATCGCCCATAAAAGTTGCTGAGTAGTTGTTTGGCTCTTTCCTACCACTTGTGAGAATTAATGATACATTACCCAGTAATTCATTTAGTTTTTGCACATTTTCCACGTTGACAGAGAAAACTATCAAAATATAGACGCTTTGTATGTTCCAACACAGCATCACCCATAAAAGTTGCTGAGTAGTTGTTTGGCTCTTTCCGACCACTTGTGAGAAATAATGATAGATTACCCATTAATTCATTTAGTTTTTGCAGATTTTCCACGTTGACAGAGAAAACTATCAAAATATAAACACTTTGTATGTTCCAACTTGTGATGAAGAATTCAAATACAGTGGAGGCGTGTCAAATCATGCCGCAGACAGCTGAAGTTGCAGACTGGCTGAAAAAGTAAAATATTAATATTAATGATGAACCACATTTATGTAACACTGAATAACCTTCACCTGTATTGCAAATATGGAAAAAAAATACAACTTTTAAAATAAAAGATCTATCATTGAAAAATTATTCAGATACAATGGTATTTAGAATGGTGAAAGATTTGAGATGTGTTAAGGAAATTTATAAGCTACAATACTATGTTTATTATTAATAAAAGAATTTTAATAAAAATAAAACCATAAACCTACAAGAGTACTTTTGTTTGCATGGTGCCAGTCTTTGAATCACACACTTCATTGTGATACTGCTGTCAAAGCTGCACTAACCCATGATTGACTGTGTCATCTTTCAAGCATCACCTGGACCTGAAATATGACAGGAAGTGTTGAGAAATTATTCATCTTGAAAACATTATATTTAACATTTTACTCCAGATAATATGCCTTTTATCACATGGGCTACCAGTATAGATCCACAGTTAACGATTTGTCAGAAATAACCTGAAGAATCTAAATGCAAGCTGTTACGTTCTGATCA
This sequence comes from Corbicula japonica, assembly GCA_038501625.1. Classification (NCBI taxonomy): domain Eukaryota; kingdom Metazoa; phylum Mollusca; class Bivalvia; order Venerida; family Cyrenidae; genus Corbicula; species Corbicula japonica. Next base: position 2,687,965 of record JAZAYU010000063.1, on the reverse strand, counting down.
GACAGAATGAATTAAGATGTAGTCCATATCTGATGGCTTTCATTTTGGTATGGAAAACATTTGGGTTGTTTAAAGTCTTGGAAGCCCAGTGGCTTCACTTTTGAAGCCCAGTGGCTTCACTTGGGTATGTAAAATTGTTAGAATTTTTAAAATGATATTAATGAAAGAAAAAGAAAGTATAAAGTGTGAATTATTATACCTGGGAATGGCATGAACTACTCTCCCCAAAATACCAAAGAAATTTCAGAACACCAAAATTAATAAATTATAATGACAAAATAGTGGTTCATTAACCCTTTAATAAACATTTCCTCCAAATGTGGTAAACACGGCTATGCCGTGCATGAACTTTAAATTTGCCACAAGAAATTGATCAAAGAAAGAAGAAACATCAAATGCCTGTATTGAAGAATTTCACTTTTCCTGAACACCACTTCTTCTTTAAATATGTACGATTACCGGTATATTAATCTAAAAAAAATTATAAAAAGGACAGAAATTTTAACACACATCAATAAAAATATTAAAGGATCATTCAAAGACATTCCCAAATACATGTTATTATTTTAAAAAATCATCACTTTCAATGGTTTAGTGCACTTAAACCCTTTTCTCCATAGGTATGCCTTTTATCAGGAGCAAAAAAAATTAGAGTCAAATCAGCCAGCAAAAGTTAAAACGTATACAGTCTGGATCTACTATGTTTGCTTCTTTATGTAAAGGATCTAAAGGCAATGTAAAGGATCTAAAGGCAAACAGTGAAGATCCACAACTGCATCAAAAACTGTTGGTGTTAATCCTTGACTCCATAGATACAATTATATTACATGGGCAATTGTGTAGATCCAGATCAGATGGCACATTTTGTGATCATGATTTGCACTTTTCACTTAAAAATTTATTAGTTATTTCTGACTGAGATGTCACCAGTGTAGATCCTGATCAGATTGCATGAATTTGTCAGCTGATCTGGATCTATACTGGTTGCATACAAGTAAAAATGTGCATATATGGATAAAGGCATTAAGTTCTTGCAGCAATTAATCACTGGGAATCACAACTTTACCCTGCCCTCAACTTCAAAAGTTACAGGAGCAAGTGCTTGTTAAATTTTTTATTTCTTTGGGAAACAGATTTGTCATTACAACCTTTTGATGGAATTTGGAATTTTATCATGGTTAGAAACTCAATTTGATAATGGTAAATCATGTTATATAACTTTACGGTCTTTCTTCTGTAAAAAAAGGAATATGCATATCAGGAATAGATCGTTACAATCTAGAATCTTAAGGCTTAGAATAGTATGGTACATTATGGGTGAAGCCAAATACTAAAATTCAGGCTATCGCAGAAATCTGTAACAGAAAATTCCATAATTCAATTAATCTAATAAATAGTTAGTAATTAATTTTTATGCCATGGCAAAATGTGATTTTTTAAAATAATTATTAGATATATATAATACCAGTTTATTGTCAAAATGCGTAACAAAATCACATTTTAGTTATAATAAATTTATTTATAGTTGTGAGTTCTGTCTCAATTTAGTAAAAACTAAAATATCACTAAAAATGTCCGAAGGTACCTTTTCCCGTGACATCCCCCAATTATCAGAAAGCCGTATTTTGCAAACCGGAAGACAAGGTCTCAAAGTTTTAAGGTATAGCGTTTTGCTCATGCGCAATACCGTAATCGGAATCGACACGATTTCGACGCGCTTCGTAGGGTCCATTCCGTATAATAAAATTCTAAGCAATGTATTTGCTTAAGAAACATTTTTTTACTGCAAAATATAGTAAGAATCATAAGTCGATCATTCCGCAGTCATCAAGTATTATCCAGATGAGCTGTTAACAGAATGCTTTACAGAAACTGTTAATGTTTTGTTATAATTTTCTTAGATTTTATTATTGATCATATGTATGACTCAATAAAGAAATTGTAATTTTGGTGCTTAGATTTTATCTAAACATAACAGACAGATACTAGTAGTTGGTAAATACTCGTTAGTCACCAGAACATTCTTTCCAAGTATTTATGCCCCCACCTTAGATTGCATTTGTCCATAAATCCATCTACCCATAAGTCTCTCAAATATTGTTGCATCAACTCCTCATTAACTCTCGGGCGGATTTGTTTCAAACTTGCACAGATAATCAAGCAGGATGTGTAGATGATCGTGAAGAAAATATACTTAAGGACTTTGAAAACGCACCCTTGGGATAAGTGTATTTTAACTTGGAAAAGGCCTTTGAAATGAAATGTTTCACATACCTTTGTAAAGTACAATTCATTGCCGTCAGTTTGATAGTAAAATATTTAAGATTGGTCTATTTATACAAAAGATATTGCGAGTTAAAGACAGTAACCCTAAAATCAAAAGTAACACTTCACGCCTATAGAGCTTGCATTACAATTAAAGGCATATCATTGAAAACGAACGCTTGTATTGGCTAAAGTGTTACTTTTGATTTCAGGGTTACTGTCTTGAACACGCGATATTTTTATTATCAATGAACCAATTTTAAATATTTTGGTATCAAAATGACGGCAATGAGTTGTACTTTACACAGCTATATAATATGTTTGATATAAAAGGCGTCTTCTATGTTTATATACACTTATCCCAAGGGTGCGTTTTCAAAGTCCTTAAGTATATTTTTTTCCTGCGACCATTTTCACCAGAGTTATGGCCCTTTCTGACAAATGTTGTTGAAGCAGTGGGGGCATCAGTGACTGGAGGACATTCTAGTTTACTTTTTGTTTGAATATGAACTTTTATTAAGTATTTCATGAATTGTTACATGAAAAATACAAACATTATTTCTGTATACTCTGAAAAAGCAGTATTGCAGGTGTATTAATCATCTTCAGTTTTCTCTAGTTTTTGTGTCGCCTGCGATAGCAGGTACAGTCCAGTCCCGATTTTACGAATAGGCATCGGACCAAGCCGATTATTCGTAATATCGCATTTTTCGTAGTATCGCATTTTTTATAGTTTGGTTGTTTACCGCCGCAGATCGTCAATGTCGTTAAATGACGTAATGTGTTATTGTATTGATATTTCAAGGTCAATAAATAAAAAGACAAAGAAAAGAAATGTTCGCATTAGTTATTTTTATTCTAGAAATATATATTATCATTAATCAATTCAATTTAAGATTCAGCTATCCTCCCCTAAAATCCTTCACTGAATTTCTCAGAATGTCGATATCAATTTACTGAATGAATACTCGCCGTAGTAAAAAGATTATGCAGAACTAAATGTCAGAAGTAGAATGACAAGCAATTCACGTGTTTCAGATTTTATACAATTTTAAACATTTGACATTTAATCACTCAATATCTTTGTTACAACCAAACACGCCCGATGGTTGTTTACAGAGCATTTCGTGTCACAACTGCTTGGGTCGATAATTGCTCAACAATACAAAAAAAAACGGATATCGCTCGAAAAGGTGTGAAAATCACCTGCCTGACCGAAATTCGTAGAATTGCATCTTTATTACATTGTAAATAAGCTTAAGGGACTGTCATAATTATTCGCTAAATCGCACTTTTCGTTAAATCGCGTTTCGTTCGATCGCATCTTTTTTATATTCAGTAAAGAAGGAATACGGACGGGACCGCCCGCCTTATTCGTAGTATACCGTAATTTCGTAAAATCGCGATTCGTAAAATCGCGACTCGACTGTAGACACATAGGGATCCTATTGTCCGGCGTCGTCGTCGGTGCCGTCGTCCGGTAGTCCCCCAACTTTAATCTGAAACTTAATGTTGCCTATTACTTTGAAAGTACTTGTCCTATTCACTTCATACTTGGAATATATCATCAGCACGAACAATATTCAATATTTTGTTAGTTATGCCCCTTTCAAATGCAACTTTAATCTAAAACTTAATGTTGCCTATAACTTTGAAAGTACTTCACCTATTCACTTCATACTTGGAATATATCATCAGCATGAACAATGTCATCTGTGACGACAAGAATGATAACTCCAGTTTCAATATGTTTTGGAGTTTTGCCCCTTTCAAATGCAAGTTTAACCTGAAACTTAATGTTGCCTAAAACTTTGAAAGTACTTGTCCTATTCACTTCGTAATTGGAATATATCATCAGCATGAACAATGTATCTGTGACGACAAGAATGATAACTCCAGTTTTAAAATTTTTTGAGTTATGCCCCTTTTAAATGCAACTTTAGCCTGAAACTTTAATGTTGACTTAAATTTTGAAAGTACTTGACCTTTTCACTTCATACTTGGAATTTATCATCAGCATGAACAATGCCATCTGTGACGACAAGAATGATAACTCCAGTTTCAATATTTTTTGAGTTATGCCCCTTTAAAATGCAAGTTTAACCTGAAACTTAATGTTGCCTATAACTTTGAAAGTATTTGTCCTATTCACTTCATACTTGGAATATATTATCAGCATGAACAATGCCATCTGTGACGACAAGAATGATAACTCCAGTTTCAATATTTTATGAGTTATGTCCCTTTCAAATGCAACTTTAACATGAAACTTAGTGTTGCCTCCAAAATTGAAAGTACTTGTTCAATTAATTCACTTAATACTTTGAATAACTCATCTGCATTTACAAACTAATTTTTGAAGATGAGAACTCAGGTTTCACCATTATTTTAGTTATTCCCCTTTTAAATGCAATTTAGATGACACATGTGTTCTGTGGTGTAGTATTGAAATCAACTTAAATAAAATATTTTTATTATACATGATTAAACATAGGCCCACATTTCAACTTTTTCCATGCAGGCGACACATGTGTTCCGCGGAACACAACATTCTAGTTGGAATTTTCAGCTATATATGGCTTGCTATAGAAAATCAGAATTTGTTGCTGATAATGTAGCTAGTTTGTTTTGCTTTTAATCTTATAAATAATAAGTTATAACTATCTGGTTTTGGTGTTTTCCTTTAATCTTTAATTAAGTATTTTCCAGTATTTCCCCGTTATGCTGTTTTAATGGAGTATTACCTGGGATGGAAAATTTTGGGAAATACCACTCTGGGACATACTTTTACAATCTTTATTTTGGCACATAATATCTTAGTCAAGTTTGGTAACCAGCCATTTTGCTTGAATCACTTTAGAGTTATGGCCTTTTAAAGTTTTGGCCCTTTAATTACCAAAACTTTAACAGTTAACAATACGCACTTTTCGCGGGGCATGCTTTTGTGGCAGTTTTACATTGTTGTTCAGATTAGAATTTTGGGTAAGAGTTTGTATGCTGTCACTTGCGAGATCTTAGCTGTCACAATTTTTTAAACTACATCTAAGATTTACTTTGAACACTTGTTAATTATCATACATCAGGTTGGTTTACAAAGTACTATAATGCTGTATTACATTTTTGACTGAATTGTGATCCTTTATGAATTCTGAATTTACGGTTAAAGTTTGTTTAAAAGCTCACAAGTTCTAGTAATTAATATTTATTATTTTTCCTACAGCTTTGAAACTTAGTATACTTTTCATCTTAATACCAAGGGTATTTCAAGTACCATAACTCTTATCATTGATTTAATTCAAATAATGCCCCTTATATGACCCTAATTCCAGAGGGTCTTTTTTACTTATAGTGATGGCCTTGTCCGTCTGGATGTCTGCCCATCACAAATCTGGTTTCTGGAGCATATCTTAGAAACCCCTTAAGGGATTTCAACCAAACCTCACACACAAGTGTTCACGTCAATAAGGAGAAGAGTTGTGTCCAGAAACCATGTCCCAGGACCCTGCCTCAAAATTAAAGGGTTTAAAGTTGGTGCTGTATGATTTTCTTTTCCTCGACATTCTAAATCACGCCTCATTGAACACTGTAGAAGATCGTAAACGAACTATACATGATTATCAATAAATGTCCGAACAATAATATGGAGGAAACCGACCTATAATAAACACATTTCGGACGCTCGACTTTATGAGAATTAAGGTTCGAAATATTTGAAAATTACTAGATTGTCATTGGCGCAAAAATAATTTCAACCATTATATGCTAATATAAGTTTTTCCTATATTACAAACGTTACACACAGGCTTGAGTCGACCGTATACGTTCTACAATGTCTTCGTTTTTAGCTCGACTATCCGAAGAATAGGGGAGCTATCCTACTCGCCCCGGTGTCGGCGTCGGCGTCGGCGTCCGTTAAACAAAAAATGCACTTTGGTCCATTACTTGAAAACTACTTATGATATCAACTCGAAACTTGGAATATATATTCACCATCAAATTCTACATCATTACCAACACGACCCATAACTCTGCTTCCAATATTTTTCAAGTTATGCCCCTTTTTCACTTAAATTTTGCGTTAAGGAAAATATGCACTTTGGTCCATAACTTATAAACTACTTGAGATATCAACTTGAAACTTGGAATATATATTCACCATCAAATTCTACATCATTACCAACAAGACCCATAACTCTGCTGTCAATATATTTCATGTTATGCCCCTTTTTTCTTATATTTTGTGTCAAGCAAAATATGCATTTTGCCTCTAACTTTAAAACTAATTGAGATATTGCCTTGAAACTTGAAATATATTTTCACCATCAAAATCTACATCATAACCAACAAGACCCATAACCCTTCTTCCAATATTTTTCAAATTATGCCCCTTTTTCGCTTACATTTTGTGTTAAGCAAAATATACAGTCGGCCCTTAACTTCGTTATGAATGGAGGGATTTCAAAATAACTTGGCACACATGTTCACCATGACAAGGCGGTGTGTCGCGTACAATACCCATGCCTGTAGGTCCAAAGTCAAGGTCACTGTTACTAAAAATAGAATTTTCTTGCAAAATCGTGTTCGCTCTGTAACTTTGTTATTTCTTATTGGGTTTTTAAATAACTTGGTATAATTGTTCACCATATCAAGACGGTGTGTCACGTACATGCCCAAGCCTGTATGTCAATGGTCAAGGTCACTGTTGCTAAAAATAGAATTTTCTTGTCTAGGCTGTTACTTTGTTATGAATGGAGGGATTTCAAAATATCTTGGCACAAATGTTCACCATGACAAGGCGGTGTGTCCGCACAATACCCATGCCTGTAGATCCAAGGTCAAGGTCACTGTTACTAAAAATAGAATTTTCTTGTCCAGGCTGTAACTTTGTTATGAATGGAAGGATTTCAAAATAATTTGACACAAATGTTCACCATGACAGGGCGGTGTGTCATGTACCATGCCCATGCCTGTAGGTCAAAGGTCAAGGTCACTGTTACTAAAAATAGAATTATCTTGTCCTGGCTGTTACTTTGTTATAAATGGAGGGATTTTAAAATAACTTTGCACAAATGTTCATGAAAAGGCAGTGTGTCCACACAATACCCAAGCCTGAAGGTCCAAGGTCAAGGTCACTGATACCAAAAATAGAATTTTCTTGTCCAGGCTGTAACTTCATTATAAATGGAGGGATTTCAAAAAAACTTGACACAAATGTTCACCATGAAAGGGCAGTGTATCGCGTATTATTCCCATCATTGGACTTGAGTGTCTGAAAATGATGCATAGCGGGGCATCCGTGTCCTATGGACACATTTCTAGTTTCACTTATATTTTCACTTAAGTGCACTTCATCGATAACTTTGCAAATACTTAAGGTATCAACTTCAAACTACCATTATATTTTCATTTCAGTTCTTTTTCTGTAACATTACTGAAGTGATTGATATTTGACTAAAAGTAAATGTCTCTAATAAAAAATTACTAACAAGTTTTCTAACAAATTCAGAAATATTTCATAGTTATTCCCCTATTCAGTTTAATATTTATGGTACATTTAGGAATTATTTCTGTTATTTGAAAAGAATTTCTCCCGTACCATTCACTTGTAAATATTTTTTCTGATTGCACATGAATGTATGGCCATAGTTGTTATTGTTTTAATCTTCAAATTGCATTTGTTTCAAATGATTCGAATAGTCGAGCATGCTGTCTCCTCTGACAGCTCTTGTTATCAGTTCTGTGCAACTAAGTGCCGAGTTCTTTAATTTGGATTTGGACACATAGACGTCCGATTATTTTATTTATTTTACAATCCTAAGCCCCCGCGATATTTAACTTCTGCCTATTTCATGTCAACCTTATTATTGCAATAGTGAAAAAATTTATTTTGTAGGAAAGCAATTTTTATATGTGTAAAACTGGTGGAACGGTGTGTAAACTTAATACATTAAAGAATTTACATTCAGTCATAATAAACAAGAAATATCTTTAAAAAAGATAAACGGCGTTGATGGAAAAGATTTATATATACATGTATATAAGAAAGAAAGAAATACAGAGAGGCAAAGCAGACACAGTTTAGTTATTTTATTTTATTTGTTATAGCTGTTGACGAACCCTCCCTGCCTTCTTAGTATGACTTAGAGATTAAGCGACCGAATCATGACAACTCATAAATTTATTGAAAGTGTCTTTAACAAAAATGTTGAAGCTCTTGCAACAATTTCTTACAGTGATAACAAGTCGATTAAAGAAGCAAAATATTCAGTTTCAATAAAATACCTCGTGTAGAGTGAGAATTCAAGATGAATAAATGTCCTTGAAATTTAATAAATATAAATAATAACAGCCTGTTACAAGAGCGAAATCTACCAACTTTTACGTATATTAAGTTTAAAAAAAGTGTCCGTTCTGAGTATTGAACCCGGGGCCTCCGCTTGAGAGGCGAGAGTGTTAGCCACTACACTACAATGAACTTGTCTTACGAACTTGAAATTAACAATCAGTATCAAAGGAACTAGAAATGAACCAGTAAGAACTAGGTATATCTACACTTCTCTTTCGTTTTACACTGTGTATTGTATGCAAGTGACACCCAAGAATATTCCATATAATATTGTATTTAAGCCATCAATATTGACTTAACTGGTTACTTAAATCGTAAATATGTTTTTCCTCCAATAGAACACCCACTAACAACCAATCTAATTAATCTATTTGATTTTTCCGCTGCATAATAATAAAATCCCACTAGATACCTCTCCAGCCTGCTAGATGCCTCTCTGGTTTTAATAGCTACCAATCGAAATAGTTTATTTCATTTTCCCTCTGCATAATAAGAGAATACGAGTATTATTTACAACATTTCATTGGTCGAAAATCTAGGTCAAAAGTGAGCTTAGACAGCTAACGCCGAAAAAAGCGGCAGAATTGTGTAGCCTGTTCTCGATTTCTATACACAGGTGTTCGGCATGTTGGACCCAGTCAAACCCCCTTTCCCTCACAATACTACCCTCCCTTGAAGAAAAAATGGCTCTACAAAAAATTTTTTTTTTGCTTGATATATATATTTTAACAAGGTAGATATCTTCACTGTTGGAAAATGCATATCTATCTGCTTTGAGCCCTGTAACTCTTTGAAATACTGCTCAATTGTCACAAACCATGGCTCATATTTCGTGGGATAGATGAATTAGCACATACAATCACAGAAATCATTAACTTTCCGCGGAATTCGGTAGTAAACACATCGCTAACTCGAGAAATGGTTTGGTCGGCTCTCGTCAGACCGATACGTAAGGGCCAAATTTACATCAGTAAAACCATATATCGGCATGGCTGTAAGTACGAAATATGCATTTGTTCGAAGAAATACAATGTATAAGTTCACTTACTTTAAGTTGAATGATGTATTTTCGCTTCCTGTTAGCAGCGCAGCCGTTATTTCAGGAATTATATCTTGTAGTGTTAATTGATCTTTGTCATTTTAAGCGCTTGCAAAACGTCCTTGACTTTCCGTCTTCCCGTTATCCGAATGAGACACACCTCCACGACCTTCACCTTTTCAAGCGTCTAGATGATATGGCTGAATTTTAGTTGAACCAAAATACAATGATAAATTTATTGCAATCCTGCAAAGTTCACGCAAAAACAACGGTATTGCGGTCTGGTGAGTGAACCAATACACTGTATTTCTTCGAAAAAATGCATATTTCGTACTTACAGCCATGCCGATATATGGTTTTACTGATGTAAATTTGGCCCTTACGTATCGGTCTGACGAGAGCCGACCAAACCATTTCTCGAGTTAGCGATGTGTTTACTACCGAATTCCGCGGAAAGTTAATGATTTCTGTGATTGTATGTGCTAATTCATCTATCCCACGAAATATGAGCCATGGTTTGTGACAATTGAGCAGTATTTCAAAGAGTTACAGGGCTCAAAGCAGATAGATATGCATTTTCCAACAGTGAAGATATCTACCTTGTTAAAATATATATATCAAGCAAAAAAAAAATTTTTTGTAGAGCCATTTTTTCTTCAAGGGAGAGTAGTATTGTGAGGGAAAGGGGGTTTGACTGGGTCCAACATGCCGAACACCTGTGTTTCTATATAGCATTACACCGAAAAACAAATCGGTACACTTTAAAATTCACTGAATCGATGCATTCGCTAGGTTCAATGTTTACAGAAACCATTTACCTTGTTATGCACGGTACAGGAAATAAGCCATAAAACATATTTATAATTGATCTGTCATAACTTTGTTTTTATAACCCGTCATTGGGAGGGGTACAATAAAATTTATTATCCATTTTTTCGATCAGTTAATAAAATCCCGAATTCGTTCCATTTGTTGCGCTCTTGTTTGTCAAAATAATTAAAGAATAACAGTTTATTGAATTATTATATTTTACTGAAAAAAACTTACAATGTATTCTTGATACATGTTGAAGAGATTACGATAGTTTTTATTTGTTGTAACTTTAATTCCAATTGAGTACATCATTACGTGCTTATGTTTCAAATATGTTTAGAAATATGCCCTAAACTTAACAATTTTTTTAATTTTCCGACTGCATTTTACGATATAAATTTTTGGATAAGATTTACATTTTAACTTCTAAATTTGTAAATAGAAAGAATTTAACTTTTACAAAAAATTAAACTTGTAACATTTATTTAAATTATCTTAATATATATGTGGTTTTTGTTTTAGATAGGCTTGTATATAGATGTGACTATATAATGACGATTTTAATTTCTTTATGCATTTTCTTATGATTGACAATTTTTTGTGACTCAGTGTGACATACAAAATGACACATATTTCTTACCTGTTGATTTACCTGGGGTTCATTGTAATTTGTTACAATTATCACCTTTTTAGACTTTCGTCTGGGTTCAGTATATTAATCGGATTTTAGTACGTATTTGTTTCCGCCTATGAAATTTGTAATATATTGACGGATTCGCCAAAATTTAGTATTTCTACTTAATTCAAAGTTATATCACAAAATTTCAAAACAATACTCCAACTTCTACAAATCAAACTACTAAGGCTCTATATTGTTTTCTGCACTTGACTGCCGAATTAAACAATCTTCCGTCAATGATCGTAAAATATCGGGAATGTTCGCAAATTTACGGAGACTTAAATTTTCACTTAAAATGTTCGATAGTCGTGTTAGAAAAAGCTAAAAAGGACCAAAATGTTTTAAATTTAATTTAATAAAAATTAGTTTAAACAATAGCTTAATATTTTTTTGCAAAATATGTTACCTGGGTTTTTTAAAACTTATAATTTGGATAAAAGATATTAACAATAGAATACGTAAGATAAGCGAAAAAATCCCACTTTCTCTACAGTTTCTATGTAAATAAAAAAGAAAATAAGGGTGGCTATATTCAAAGTCAAAAAGGACCAAATTATCGTTAAGATAAATTAAAATAAAAATAACCATCTTAATCGGCAGAAATTTATCTTTAATATGTACTATGGGTTTTTTCGACTGTTTAAGAAATAAAAATGTAGTAAAGAAAAAACTGAATTGTTCCTTCATAATCTATTGAGAAATTCGTTATCGAATTTTGCTAACCGATGATGAGCAAAGTTGGATATGTATTAGAAACCCAAAGATACAACATAGCATTTTCCACTTTTTGAAGAAGACAAAGAAATATTTTCTATTGATTCAGAACCAGTGATCTGTTTCTGATTTACCTGAAATATTAAATATTTTGTAGGTAAGAGCGAAACGTTCGATGGACGAATTATACAATTTTACTTGGAGTAATTACGATGACTATGACGATGACTATGAATATGTCTATGATGATGACTGGGATACACCACCTGCTAAACAGACTCGAATGACTGATGCATTGAGATACGAGTTTATGCTCATGCCGAGGTAAGATACGCCGGACATATTATACAAGTATTATGTAAATGATATGGTACATGTACCGTACGTCTAAAGCTATCGTGTTGTCTAAGATACGATTATTACTCGCAGTTATTCGCTAGTGTAAACATTCCATGAAATCACTGTCTTGATTGATACTGAGTCGCTTTTTGCAATACTGAGTCGACCGTAAAACAATGGTGGACGAAAAACATTAACAAGTATGTACCTCAATCGTGAACGATTTCCTGATAAAAATTTAATAATGAATCCACTGTTTAAACTGATTGATGCACAAATGATTACTGCACACATCCTTTAGCATTTTGTCGAAAACCGCTCCCCATACGATTCGAATTTAAAGAAAACTAAGAGGAAATTGGAAATACAATAAAAAATCTAAAGCGGAAAACCCTGAGAATTTTGATTGATGTGCTTATAAAGATGACATTAAAACCAAACTATTGGTATAAAATTGTAGGTGTTTCTGATAAAGAAATTAACCATGACATTGAGATTACACATCGACCTGCAGTCGTTTTTTTTCTTTGTTTAAGGGATTGCCACACTCCTCCCAACTTTGTTCATCAATAAAAAGAAAATTATCAAAATCTCAATAACGGAAAAATGCCGTTAAACAAAACTTTGCACAAATGTATGTTATTAATGTATCTTTATTTTGCAGATGGTAAGACACGTTAGAAAAGTCAAGGAAAATAGCGAGATCTAAAAATTCCCTAAATTTCTATTTACATAAATTCACAAAAGCTAAACAACACAAAACATCATTTTAAATGCCCACATGAGTAATATGATACTGACAACAATTAATTGTGTCCTCGTGACTTACATATGTAAACTTTAGGAGATATTAGTAAAAGTGTGTTTGACCTTCAATTTTCTGTTCGCTTCCTGGTCGCGTAAACAGATGACAATCACTGATTTCTCTTTTAGTAGTTGAACTTTTTTTACAAAGTACACAACATTTTCTTGTCAGTATCACTGCGCTCACGTGGGAATTTAAAATTATGTTTTGTATCGTTTAGTTATTGTGAATTTATGTAAATAGAATTTTAAGGAATTTGTAGGTCAAACTTTTTTTCTTTACTTTTCTAACGAGTCCTACTGTATGCAAAATAAAGATTCATTAGTAACATTCAATTGTGCAAAGTTTTATTGAACGGCATTTTGCCATTATTGAGATTTTGATCATTTTCTTTTTATCGATGAACAAAGTTGGGAGGAGTGTGGCAATCCCTTAACACGACAGTTCATGTCAGACCATGACACTGACTTGACATTCCGATCATTTCGCAAGATACATCGTAGCTAAGAAACTATTTTCCTGCAGTCGATTGTTTTCTTTAATCAACTAATTCCTGGAAGCAGTGTTTTTCTTTGTATAACTCGATGTTAGAGCATATATCTTATTTAAGGGAACACCGCGCAGCCGTTGGTCACAATATGTCAGAAATGCTGATCAACTGTCTCTTCGCTGGGAAAATATGCTTTGCAGGGTACTTTTTGAAATGTAGAAAATATTTTATTTAAGCATTGCATGGCAGTTAATGCAAGTAGTAGAATAAATATAGGATAAATGGGGTGAATTGTTTTTTTTCTGGTTTTGATCTTTAAAAACGAAGCTAGCCAATGGCACCCTGAAGTTTATGAGTTTATAACAAGTTAAGAAGTAGGATTTGGTCGCTTCTTTATTAACCTTATAACTAGAGAAGGCTACAAATGCTTTAGGTATCTTGTTATGTCGTATCATTAAGTTCTCATCATGCAAACCCAACAGAACCTTCTTTAAGTGAAATACTGACTTTCGTTCTTAGTGTTATCAATATCTACACCTATTTCTATTATTCAACAAACACTCCCTACCCTTATTAAAGAGTTGCTGTCCACAACTGTTAATGCAAATACCGAAAATACTAACAAAGATAAGGAAAGTATGTCCCTATTGATCTGTTTTGGGAGGCAACGAGGCTATGCCGGATCAGAATCCACTAAACGATTTCCGAAAGTCGGAGTTTGACAACCGGATGAGAGCAACCAAGAGCAAGGCCACATCCAGAAGACACAGCACCAATCCCACTTACATAGCCAAACAGTCAAGAGGAAACGAGAGCATGATTAAAGCAATTTCAAAATAGACATCATAAAAAACTAACGAAATTGAGAATCAGAGGAGTTATCGCATTGAAACGGTTAGTGGCAAAGCAAATTGCCATTGGGAATTCCAACCAGGTTCTAAAAAGTGAAATATGCATATCAGGAATCGCCACACAAACAAAACACAGCCTACCCACGTAGCGAAAAAAGAAGAGAGGAAAAGAGAGCATTTTTTATAAGTATTTCATTCGAATAACACGCCACCAATAATTTAACGAAAAAGAGAAACATTGTGGATTTCAAACAAGACACCACAAACTATTAACGAAAAAGAGAACGCTTGGTATTATCGCCTTGGAATGGTCAGTTGCAAAACAATTTGCCACTGGGGGTTGATTTGCCACTGGGGGTTAAAACCAGGTTCTAGGGTACACCAACCTCGCACTTGCCCCAACAGGTTCCCATATAAACAAACAAGTACATGTTGTCTTGGTGAAATAACACCCCCCCCCCCCCAACCAACCACCCATCCATCAGCTCAACAATCTTGCATGCAAAAGCATACACACATATAAAACATTAAAAGCTAATAGCATTGCAAAGCAAAAGGGTGGGCACTCAATGATCTTACCGACACCAGAGCACCTGGAATCAAATCAGAAAGAACACCATGACAGGGATAAAAGAAACAAATCGAGCTTCTATGATCTTTTTTACAAGATTCCCTTAAAATCTTCATAAAAGATCACCTATTAAATAATATTTCGGTACTTCTTTTAAACTTTTAAAGTGAAATGACGTTTATATAAAACTGCTTCGGATTCTGATACTTTATCTATTTTGCAAAAGTTTATATCAAGACTGTTCCAAGGTTCTATAACAGAGTGTACGAATGATAAAGAAATGATTTTAGTTCTTCGGATTGTCACAAAGCTGTCTAAATTCCTTAAGTTGTAATGAATAGCGTGCGAAACAATTAGTGGAAAAAGATTACTCAAGAAGTTTGGACACTCTAAATGTATTTATGCATTAGAGCTAGTTTTTGGAATTTTCTTCTGTCAGAGAGCGAAAGCCAATTAACTTCAATGTAAAGGGTAGAAAGTGTTACGGATTGCGCAAGACAAGGAACCATTCTTGCTGCTTCATTATATTTTTTCTATATTCGTTTACATATTGGGTGCAGCCATCCCAAACAACAGACGCGTATTCTGGTATTTGTCTCAAGTACGATGTGTACATCTGTGACAGCGTTTCTTTTTTTAATGAGAACTTAAGTTTACGCATAATTCTCAACAATTTTAAAGCTGACAGAGAAATTTTCTCAACATGGGCGTGCCATTTCCAAAAGAACTTGTGGTCAGGCGTAAATGTTTGTGAATTTCAACAAAACCTAATGGAACATGACTAAATACGAAAATTGGATCACAATAATTTGTGCATGATGTTCGGTAGGTCACGTGGGATATCCATCTGCATTAAAATTTCTACTCGACGCAAATAGTACCGTCGTAAAGGTTTCCCAGGAGGAATAAATGAAACAAATAATGTACGTGCATTATGTGCTTTGAGTGCTGAAACACTCCTGATAATTAATCTCTTAGTTTATATATATAATTATATCTGAAGTCGCATTTACATATAACACAACTGCTTTGGTACAAATGATAATAAATCTATAGGCTTGCTAGTGGCTAAATTCTTTTTCATTTCAATTTTGCTGTGGTAAAAATGATTAATTAATTATTGCTTACTTCGCTTTTATGATAATTGCACAAGTGCAAAATAGCTACGGTATCTGGGGGCCATTATATTCATAGTTCTATCTAAATCGATCATTATTTTAATGTGTCAGCCAGGAATTGGAGCATACTGATTAAAGTGAAAACATATCAAGATATGTTTTTTAAC